>JAOTRJ010000053.1:19445298-19456914 GCA_028564905.1 Leptodoras praelongus
GAGAACATGCAAACTCCACACAGAAATTTCCCAGGTCGCCCCACCCGGGGATCGAACCCGGGTCCTTCTTGCTGTGACGCGACAGCGCTATCCACTGCGCCACCGTGCCGCCCATGTACACATATGTCACTTAAATTATTAAATGAATTTATACTATAATAATAATTTCCAGAATACCATCATTTTATCTTATCGTTGGTATAAAAACATTAATGTGAAAACATCAAACAAAATTCCATGAATGGAGTGAACATGGCCGAATAGTATGGCAAAAAGATCATCCTAATATTCTGTCTTGTAATAATTAACAATAAAAAAAAGAAAAAAGAAATTGTCTCTCAGACAGGAGCTGGCTCATAGAAACCCACACATTGCCAGTTTGGGAAAAAGCCACATGCATTCCAATCTGTCCATACTTATTCATGTCACATGGCAGATATACAGTATCTGATAGGACTGTGACAAAGTGGATCAGGTCTGACTTGGTAATGTGAATATAGCCTTACAGTATTTGACCTATATTTGTACAGTAAATTTCACTGAGTTACTCTTGTTCAGTAGTATCTGCTGTTTATTTTAAGAAGAAAAAAAAATGCTGTAAAGCATATAGCATGGGTTTTTGTCTTTAAATCGGTTATTTTCCAATACTACATGGTGAAGTAGTTTTAGGAACCTAGGCGTGATTATTTGGATGCCTAATGGTGGAGTGTTGCTTTTGCTGCAAAGCATTTCCTGACAATCCTTTCCTCCTTCACTGCTTTTCTGCATTCTCTGTCTCTTTTGTCTTTCCCCTAACTTAACAGCTTAAGACTGAGCTGCTGGGCTCTAAGTTTAATTCCATCCTAGAAGAGAGCACGGTAAGGCTAACAAATCAACAGATGGGTTACAAGTTCTCCCTATAAACAATGTAGAAAACAAAATGTAGTGCAATGGGGATATATTGTCTTAAAACAATTCTTTTTCTTGTTCTGATTGCAATCTTTCTAGCTTGCATTAAATTAATTATTATTGTGCCTAACACAATACCAACGCTTGGCTTCTTTGGCTTTGCTAGATCTAACCTAACAACCTGCTTTTGATTGCCAACTCATGTGATAAATTTATCAGGACTCACTTTGGGGAAAAAATGATAAGGCCATAGAGTAATCTACTTTGAAGTAAATATTTGCTTATTTTTTCAGGGAGAAGACAGCGATTACCAGCATGTTGGTTCGACTGCAGGCATGGAGAGGCAAGAGCTGAATCTTCTTGGGCGACTCCAAAAGGGAGGAATGGGGAGGGGGGATGACACCACTGACTACACAGAGATTAAATCCAAATGAATTGCGATCCTTCCCTGAAGCCTCGACTGAAAGGGATACAGTGGCCTCTAGTTCCCAACAAATTCCATTGCCAGATATGCTTTAATTTATAACAGTTAACTTTCCCAAATGTACCAAATCTGTAATTGACTGGGGTCAATATTATATTCTATTTTACTGTGATTTTCTGAAAAGAAGCCAGTGCCTGCATACAACCATATTAAGTAGCTCTCAGTCTTATTGTTGCATTTGGATGTAATGTAATGTAGGGTTTAAACAGGCTTGTAAGCAGTGTCCTAAATCATTCACAGGAGTAAATCAACGATACTATATTAAGTACTTGTTGAAGAAGAATGGGCCTTGGTTATATCCCAGGTCTATTTCACTAGTGGTCATACACACTGTGTCTGCAGCAAGCTGAAGCTTCAGGGAACGAGACATGCAGCATGTCTCGATGTTTTAGCACTATCTCAAGATGTGGGTTTACAGGTAGAATGTTTTCTGAAATCCAGAGGATCCACTTTCTAAGTGTACCATGATAAGTGATCAGTGATGTATGCATTCTGTATTTCTAATGATATACCCTAAAGTGATTGTTAGAGTGTCTTTGACTTTGTCTGACTCTATAAAGTAAGGATAAAGGATATTGTTTACCCAATGAATTTCTTTGAACTGGGTTTAATGGAATGGCTGACTAATAATTGGTCATTTTATTTCTGTACATCGCAGAGTGATGATGATGTTTAGATCACAAAGATTCTTCTTTAGTCCATTTTTTTCTGTCAAATGTTACATACAAGCATAAGTGGTGATTAAGTGGTGCACTTATTTGCCTTTGAAAAGTAAAATTGGTTTAAGGCTCAGTATTCCTTGTGAAGCTATGTGAAGTACTGTTTTAAAGAGGAAATGATGTCATGGGTCAGTGACCTTGCATTTCTATACATTTAAGACACAGGGCAAAAGGAGTAGACTTTTATGTCCCTCTTTCTGACAGTCCAATTCTTGCCAGTATATGTATAATTGTGTTTTGTTGCAACTAAGCACCCATGTAATTTCTATTTATTTATTTAATTATTATTATTATTATTTTATTTTATTGTATTTTATTTTTAATACAAATTCTTCACACTAAGGGTATATTCAGAATATCAACCAATCAAATTAAGACAGTACACTGCAATCCTACACAGCCAAATACATATTCAAAGCAAAGACGAAGTCATGTCAGATCCGTTCATTCAAATACACAAAAGTGTCATATTCAAAACTATCACTTAACCCAGTGGTGCTTTAATGAAGTGTATTATTTATTATCTTTAAAGCATCCTCTGTTGAGGTTCTATCAAATTCATCAATATGTACAATGTATGTACATATCTCAAATCTTAACTTATATAACTGGATTTTACTAAGTACTTAGGCTAAAATAACTTACCTTACATTTGTAAAGAATTCACGAGAAGCACCAATATCAAGGAACATGAAAATATGTAAATATGCATCTATCCTCATATTGTGAATCCTTTAAAACCCAATTAGAAAGGTTTTGCTGGGATTTACAGTACATGAATATAAAACAAGCAATTAATACCAGATTTATTTATAAAAAAAAAATGCATATATTTAGGCGAGCATTTTGGTAGTCCAGTCTAATTATTCACTTTGTGTATTGTAAAGAGTATTTGTAAGCATTGATTGTGTGATGATAATAACATTGGACGTTTGTTTTCTTATTTATGTAATAATTTAGACATTGCAACCCTTGGACAAAACAACATTGTTCAGAGCTAATTATGCAATTGATTTGGGTTTTATTTATTTATTTCTTTGTTAAAAAAAACTTTCACTTTCAATGCCATCTTTAAAGCAAACGAATAAAATAAATAAGATGGGGGAAAAACACCTGTACAATATTGTGTTTAATTAATATGTACATTTTCATGTGCTGCAATTCAAAACAACTCCTATAAACCTTAAACATTGGTGCACATTTAGCATTATTATATGCCACCACAAGGGCTTACTTTAGGAGGCTTATTTTATTAACATATGGTTTTGTTTCATGTCATCCACAGGCCTTGATGCACCAAAGTGATCTTGAATATGTAATATGGTCAGAGATCACCAGCCGTGTTTTCGTTCCCTTTTTAAAAAGAAAAAAAAGCAATAATGCCCCATATTACTGCAATATTAGCATACTATCATTGTCTACTATCATCAAGACCTTCCATTCTGATACTAGTGTCATGAAGGTCCAGAAGCCTGAGAGAGCTTATTTGACCTTACTCTCTGGAGCATGGCATGTCTAAGGATGTTACAGTTTTGTCTGGAGTCACGTGTCATGTGGAGGAACTATGTGCTAGCCTTCCGTTTCTGTATTTTGTAACTACTGCACAATAGGGGACACTTAGATAGCACTGGGTTGCTTATGCAATTGCAAGTTCAAACTTTCAAGAAACAAATTTAATGTGAACTTTTGAACTTTGTGTACCCAAAGGTAATTAAGTGAAAGATGAATTTGCTTTTTTTCTAGGTTAAAAAAAACTCTTTATATGACATGGGAACTCTGAAAGTGTCTTCAACAGTATATTAGACTATAACAGCAAATAAAAAAAACCCCTGTGGTGTGTTAGAGAGTGAGTGAGACCAGGGTAGTCGCCTGTCATGCATAGCTGATTATGCTTGTGGTTAGAAGACTTGTGAACAAACATATTTAGAAGCATATAAATGTGGAACTGCTTTTAAACATGTGAGGAAGGATGTGAAAAGAGTTACAACAACCTGAAACAACACACAAACTCTGTCAAGACTGAAAAGAAAGCAAGTCCTGGAGAAAGGAGGACGTGACGAAAATAAGAGGTGAGTTTTTTGGGCTTTTAATTGTAAGATTATAATAAAGATAGTAGTAGATGTGGCTTTTTAGTTTTGCTTTCTGCTTCATTTCTACAAGCACTAAGGCAAATTGCATCAAAGCTACCAAAATCAGGCTAAAGGATATACCTCTTCCTTGGAATTAACAGAGTACATTTTGTTGGTGCTGGTGGTGCTTGCTTTCAGTCTATCAATAAATATTAAATCCCTTTCTAGTTGATACATAATCATTTGTTAATATACTACTAAAATAATTTCTTGTTTGTATGATTTTTTTTTATAATTTCTGAATTATATAATACAGAGACAGATGTATGTAAACATTTTTAATTATGTCTAGATCCGGCTTTGGGTCCGAGTGAATGACAAGAGATGGATATACATATAATCTTCATTTTGCTCTTTGCATTCATACTGAATGCCAAAGGTAGGTGTTATTCCCTACCCTAGTGTGTATACTACTGTACACACACAATACCGATTCAGTATTTTTTTTAGTTAATGCAGTAAACAATGAACCAGTTGTATGCATGCAAACTTCTTTCCTTCATAAAGTAACATATTTCTATTCTTTTTCTTTCAAGGGACAAATCAAAATAAGGGTATTAAAGTCAGAGACCCTAATACCCAGACAACCAGTACTGTGCAGGGGACTACCTTTTCTTTTCAGAATAACTCAAATCAAGGTATTACTTTTCAGCTGAATTTTTCAAATAATGCTGCATCATTATTCAACAAAACCTTTTTTCTTTGTATTTTCACCAAAATTATATAAGGTACCATTACACTGCTACTCTTTATATAGAATAAGTAAAAACTATAATAATTCCATATCAGGCTAAAAAATACTAATCGATCTTCACTGAATAAACAGACACAAGAAAGGATGATTTTTTTTTTTTCAGCTTTCATTTCCTTATATTTATGTCTAAATATAATAATAATAATAACAACAACAACAACAACAACAACAATAATAATAATAATAATAATAATAGGTCATATCCATTGCTTGGTATGATCTTTATATTTTCTCAGAGCTATTGATTGTTTAAACTATCAATATGACAGGGCACACCTTGGCAACAAGTGTTAAATGGTTTGACAATAAAGTATTTAAATATTTATATCGCCTGAAAATGGATGCGAAGGCTGTTGACATATCCAGAAGTAAATATTCATCTATTCATATTCATAATTTGATCTCAAACCTTTTCAAAACTGTTCCAAACTTTTAGAGGGGACTATTGTATATATGTTATTTAATTAATGCAATTACAACAGCAAACCACTGTTATATAAGAGGAATAAAACTTGCCATTATTGATAACCACCCAACTTCTTCACCTCATCCCATCACTGATTATTTTTCTATAACAGCACATCCAGCTGCATTTTATTCTTATTTATACTTCTTTTTCAACATAGCTCACTTAAAATGTTAGTTAAACAGCCACAGTTCTGACAATATCCTCAAGTGAGCCACTTCTCAATTAATATCATTTATAGTATGGTAATAGTGTGTTATATGGTACTTAAACCCTTCTGTGGTGATGATGATGTGGCTTTGTCCAGTGACAGTGCTGGAAATGTTAAATGTAAACATTTTGCTCTTTGTTTTAACGCAGTAGGGTTTAATTTCAGACCTTTGTTTTTTGTGAGTGGAAGGTCTCTGAATGCCATGCCTATTTTCTACTTAACCACAATGTTCAAGTGAGCTATAGAACATACACTTGTACACATGTTTCTCCAGTGATCTATTTGCAAAGTGTTTCAACAGTGACACTGTTAGATATTATCAGTTAAACATGTCTTTAAACAGAACAGTGCTTTATTTCTACAGTGATGCATGAGATGCTGACTTTTTTATTAATGGATGTCTTGTCATGTTTTGGCCCCAGTGCCATGCTCTGTGCTTCATCGAAAGATAACGAGGTCGAAGAGGGAAAATGGAGGAAACTTCCCTCAACTTAATAATAATATCACAGACAGTCTGTCCATGTCAGATAGTAACATAATCTCATATTTGACCTTCATTCCCTCCACAGACAACCAAAATACCAACCATTATAATTTGGGCCATAGCATCGTTTCCACTACAACACCTTTTGATTCCAGCACAACCAGTACCACAACCAGTGAGTTTCCCATTTCTTGTTGAATGTAAATAAGGGATTAATTAAACTGGTAACACTACCATTATTAAGAGTTATGGATTAGTGTATTCGTTCATTCTTATACCACAGCTCTGTTTAATTCTCATATTTGATTTGTTAGAAGGTGTTTTCAGTAGCAGTATATATGACATACTATCAAAGTTTATATTAATCTGTTAGTCTTCTAATGAATTATCATTTCTATAGTACCAATTCAATCTACAGTAACAACTTAATTACTTAATCAACTTAGGGGTTAGACCACATCACAACACCTTTTCAATAACTATTTTCCTAGAATAACTGACCCAGTCATCATACCTTGCATGGGTTATGGAGTAATAAATACTTTTTCACCTTATAGTAAAGTGTTACCATTTAGTCTACCATGTAAATGATTATAGGACATTTTGTTCTGTTTTTTTTTCGTAACTCACACTTTACAAAAAAAAAGCTTTTAAAGACAGCATTCCATTAACCTACATCAATCCAGGGATTATAGACTGTTCTGAAAAGTTCATTGTGGCGCTGTGTTCAAATGTTATTTTATGGCTGGAAACCAGCACACAGAAATCTGCTCATTTAACATAGTGGATTGTGGCCAGAAAAGGTATCAGACACTCTCCTGTCTCCTGTCAGTGGAACTTCTGAGGCTAAACTCCAGTCATTATACGATAAAACACTCAGAAGTTTTACTTTACTAAAACCGATACTGAGAAATATTTTTTTAGGAACTTAGTAACAGCAAAAATAGCCTCAGGAGGAATCAGGAACATATTCTGCGACTGGGGAATTTTGCTGTGTTGAAGCTAAACTGTAAGGTGAGAAAAATGTAAAGCACTGATGCATGATATAACGCAACAATTATCATTTATTCATGCACACCACTTCTTTTTGAGTTGACTTCTATTGTATCCCCTACATAATGTTCATTCCATACATTTAGAGAAAACAGATACTAGCTTTCACTGCTTGTAACTGAGTTGGTTCCCTCCAGAAAAAATAAATGTATCTTTAAAATCTGGGAACGTAAATGTATCTTGTATATGATGTACATATAGTCATCCCCATAGGAGTATTGTAGTTCAGTAATTATGTTGTTTGGTTGCATGCAAGTAAGGGGGTGTAGTAGATGCATGAGTAGACACAGCTGTCGTGTCTTCCTAAGTATTGAATATTAAATTAGTTTTTTTCAGATAACATGGCTATTAACATCACCATTATGCTGAATATTATGGCTTGCCTGTTAGAAATGTGAGCATTGAGCAGAATACTGAGGATATGGCCAAATATAACTCATTCATGCAGCCATTTTCAATATAGCAAACATAGAGAGTTTAATATGGTAATAGGCAGCAAGTATTCAGAACTAAACTGATCAGAGCACACCAACATCTAAACAAGAATGAGACTGGTTCCTCAATACACTTGCAAAAAAAACCTTAACAACTACAAAAAGAAGAATAAAGAGAGGCTGAGAAAAGGGGTAAAACAAAGAGCAAATAATAAACTGAGAAACATGCTATGAGTTAAAATGATTGAAGCATTTTTTGATTATATACTGTATAAATAAATGAAGCTATTGCACCTACTTGAATGTTTAACTCTTTTTTTTTTTTTTAACCATCCTGGATGAAATGAAGCTCAACTCAAATCATAAATAGTTGAATGCTAATCTTAAATTGCAAAGAGGTTTAAGCTTATCTTTATTGTTATTGTGACCAGTGTCCACTAACTTTTGCTGGCTGCATTCACATATTCACATATTTTTGTGTTTTATTCATCTGAAGAGCTATTTGGTAACTTGAAGTTGGACCTGACGACAATTCTCATATTTCTGATGGGGGTGATTTGTTCAACGTTTATTTTCTCTACTGTGTTCTGCTTTGTGATGATCTGCACAAGGTACAGTATAATTTAATTTAGAATTCTAGAAAATTTTGAAATCTCGATTTGATGATCAGATCAACATATTTTTTTTTCTAGATTTGTTAGTTGTTTTCTTGTGATTGAGGATGAATTTCCATTACTTTTTCTCTTCAAGCCATGTCACTGATCATATACAAATGGATTTTATAAGAAATATCACATTCACACTTGTGCTGTTATACTGAATATCACTGTGTCTATGTATGTATGTATGCATGTATGTATGTGTGTGTATATATATATATATATACTGTATATATAGGCTTATATACATACATACAATTATCATAGTTGTCATTATTTTCGGCACTCGGCACTCTGCCTCTTGTCTACATCTGACTGATTACAATTCTACAAGCACCATTGATCATTAATCAACAATAGATTTTGATTTCTTTGCTTATTTAATTATTTATTTGGTTCCACCTGCACAAACAGAACTGGGAGTAGAGTATAGCCTAGCAATGCATAAATTTTCCTGCACATTATCTGAGTTCTTTGTGTAGCTCAACACATTACCACAAAAATAAATCAATAATATATATGTACCAAATTAAATTGAATACATTTAGCTCAAATGTTATTCAATGCAAAGTTACAATCTAAGATAGACAACAATGGTTAATGTAGCCTAATTAACTTATTATTAGAACATACCTGTACAGTGGAGTGAGGTGTGTATAGTTAAGAGTCCCAGTCCCAGTGCTGTTATACTCTCTTTATGTTATACTCAGTCACAGGTTACCTGGTTTTCGAGACTAGTTTGTGCATTACTACATGTTGCCACTGCTGTCGATAGTAATACTGATATACAAATACAAACTGTAATACTGAATACAAAGCCATTTGTATGCTTATGTGTCCTATATGTTTATAGGATATGTATATATGCAGTCATCTCATGCATATATGCAGTATCTTTTTACAGAAACCTGTATATGTCTGCTTGCAAAATGTCTTAAACATGTCTTAACCATATCTTGTATGTAATCTCATGTGAATCTCATTTTAAGGTTCTATTTCTTCACCATATTTCTCCACACACTTTCTACGCAGATGCAAAACAACAGATGCAACCACAGACAAAGAATGTGCTATCTTAGAGGCTGTTAAAAGTGAACATGACCAAGTAAGATCTCATCATCTGTCATTTTATCTAGTGCAAACTTCTAAAATGATTGAGAGCAAACAGAGCCTGAGACTGTATAAAGGTCCAGCAGATGAAGCTCTTCTAGTCTTTCAAATGTAAACTAATGGCTTATAGCAATTATTTTTTACTTTTATTTCAACTAAGATACCAATACACAAAACAGCATGAACTAGATGCTGGGGCTGATTTATTTCTAACCCATACTGTAGATTCAGTAACAGTCATGCCAGGTGACTAACCTGCTTGAAGTGCTCCTAGAATCCGTCTATGGAGTAACTTTATTTAAGCCCTGTTGCTTGTCACATCGACAGCATATTATCTGTAGTGATTGAGAAGGTGCCATTAACAGAGAGCAAAGTGGATTACTTTCTTGATCACTGATTTTTTTGCCTTTTAAGAATAAATTAGAAGTTAATAAAGTAAGCATATGCTGTCCAGTCACATGTAGTATATTTCACCGTACTGTAGGAATGAACTCTGCTGACACCGTCTTCTTCTTTTTAAAGGCATTTATTAATACAAATATCAAATAAGTATCAGAATCAGACAAGTATCAAGAGTGTCTTAAAAGCCAGATTTGATGACTCTGAAGTATGCAGTGTGGACGAGGGTTCTTATAGGTGGAAATGGAGGCACCCTTGGTGCCATTCGGTCTGGTCATATAAATTACCTAAACTGTTGAAACGTCTTCGATGTATACAGTCTCCTCTGTTCATATGGGGCTTACATATGAGTACTCAAGAGGCCCCAAACTCAGGAAACACAAGACCAGAGAGCCTCAGAGAGAAAAACTCCATCTGAACCAGAGAGCCTAAAGGACCCTCTCATATATGACACAAAGCTCAGATACTACACACACAAAGGAACAAGAATGAGAACCATAGGTCTTTACATGATTTAAGTAAGAGAGATGACTAATTGCAAATGCTGCTTCTCTGTTTGCTATGCTAAAGACATTCAAGTTTGACTCACTTGCAATACACAGCAATAGCAATCATAAATGGTGGCATGTACTGTATATGCTTTTGAATGAGTATGTTCCTGTAAGTATGCATACATAATAGTTCTATACCTTTGAAGAGACCATGTGCTATAAGACTTAACAATAATAGAAATGCCAAGTTATTGATTGGTAGTAAATGTTTCTTTGGCCTCCCATTCAATATCATAAACAAGCTGTTGCTGGGGAGCTTTCTCAAAATGACTTTGTATTTATAGCACATACAGTACTTACAACAGCAGAGAATATTTTTCCTTTACTTATTAAATGTGCTGCATGTGGGGAAAGAACAAAATCCATTCAGTTGCTGTAAAATAAATGGCTGTTGCCAAAAAGTTAAACCTTAATGATTTTTTTTTCTAGTTTATGATACATTCTGATGAAGATCAGGCAGATGAACAGGCCCCTCTTCAAGTACAGTCTCCTTTTGGGGTTTCCACAAACACCTCTGCAATAAATAGTGGGACTGAAGATAAAGTGAAAATCCTAGGAAAGGACAAGACAGAAGAAGCAGGAGAAGTAAAGGAAGTTGCCTATGCATCGATCAACTTCTCACTTTTACAGAAGAAAGGCAATGGAGACTTAAATGCACAGAAAGTAGAGAGTGATTATGCAGAGATTCAGCTTAAAAAGCAGAGTGAAGGGGAGGACGGTGAGACCTTGCAGGATGGAGAGAAGCAGGGTGAAGTGAAAGAGCATGGTGTAAAGCAAGATGGAGAAGATGAGGATGGACTGAAACAAGATGCAATGGATCAGGGTCTAGAAGGTGGGATGGAGAGTCAGATTCATGTAGAGTTAGAGGAAGTGCAGGTTTAAACCAGTACTTGTGATTTACAGTTAAAAAGGACAATGAATTTTGACCATGAATGATTGATTGTGTGAAGATTTGCTATTTATGTTCCGAGTCAAGTTACATGTGGCTTATATGCAGCATATATATTTGCATTCCTAATATGTAAATTAGACTTTTTCTGTTTGTTTCAATTCTGCTTTTTCTCAACAAAGAACAACCCACTTCCCCTATTTGAAACTACATATGTATGTTGTAAAAATTGCCTTAAAGGTAGCAACTGCTTCTGCAAGTCACAAAGGTTGTTTTTTTTTTGCTGGGGGTGGATACTACTAGGCTGAAATCAGTCAGTCAGTCAGTCAGTCATTTTCTGTACCGCTTATTCCCAGTTATGGGGTCACGGGGGAGCCGGTGCCCAG
>JAOTRJ010000053.1:19474894-19487060 GCA_028564905.1 Leptodoras praelongus
ACTTTAGAGACACCAATCAACCTAACGAGCATGTCTTTGGACTGTGGGAGGAAACCGGAGTACCCGGAGTAAACCCATGCGGACTCGGGGAGGGCATGCAGACTCCACACAGAAAGGACTCAGACCACCCCACCTGGGGATCGAACCTGGGATCTTCTTGCTTGTCACCTTAGACAAGCCTGGGTGAGCGGTGTGTTTTTTGATGTTTGAATACTTATAGTATAGTAGATGAAAGTATAAAAATAAAATAAAAAACATACTGTCATTCTCAAATGGATCCACCACTTTGGGCACATATCCTAAAAAGGAATATGAAATTATAAGTTATATCAAGCAAATGACAAATGACTTTAATCATACAGTAATAAACATAGAGTCACTCACTTTGAACCTGTAAAACAACAGATGTTGTGATCTCTCCACCAGGAAAGGTTGCAGTGCAAGTCAGTTTCTTCCCATCATCCTCCATTGAAGCTATAAATAATATATTGGAGTAGGTGGCCCACATTGATGATGGGCCTTGTTTAGTATCCACAGTCTCTAGTATGTCTTTGTAGTTCCAGGTAAAAGCTGGAGGCTGACTCTTACAAGAATGGAAGACTGTACAGGTGAAATTTTTTCCAACACCCTCTACAACATCAGCCACGTCAGGATCAATGTTTATATCCTTATAGGTACCTAAAATAAAATGATAAGCCTTTGTAAGAGCACATGCTATTGAAAATGCTAGTAGTATGAGGATGTAGCTCTATAACTACACATTGTAGTATAATTACTGATGTTTATAGTTATGAATCATAAAGCATGCTTAAATAATTCATGAATGATTACTTATATTCGAACATCATGTGGAAAAAATGACTTGCAAATTGTTAACATTTGTAGGACATCTGCCAAGCATATAAGGAGAACTACACTCTGATATTTAAGTGATATATGATTACATTTGCTGCTTCAGGAAGCTGAAAAATGGGAAATGATCGAGGGCAATGCAAGGTTTATACAATCCTGATGGCCATTTATAATCAAATCTATTGCTGTGATGTCTTTAGTTATTAACCCCCAGCCCCACACTACAAGGTCTGCCTAGAATATAACACCGCATACTTTTGAATCAGTGTAAACCAACATTCAGAAGCAGGAACCTTGGAGTAAATCAGCCAGGCATTACTACTTACACTGAGCATTGAGATCGATTTGTCCTTCAGATGTCTGTCCGCCATGGAACGTGGCTTTACATGTAACCGTTTGCTCCTCTTCTTTAATTATAAATGTGTGAACCCTGACGATCTCCCAAAAGCCGTCCTGTACTGGATTGTGCACAGTAACATCAGTCTGAAGTGCTTTCCCCACAGACAGACTTGGGGGATAGGAAGGACAGGTGTGCAGGACACTACAGGACACTGTGATTTGCTCTCCCACTCTTGGTATGCCAGTAATACTTAGTTTTGGTTTATCAGCTTGTTCTGTCAAAAGCAAGTAGTAGACTGGAATCAAGCTCAAACACTACTTGGTAATTTGAAGTGTATCTTGTAAAATAAGTACCACTACCTTTTATTAGGAGTTCAATAGATTGATCATAGTAATTTTCCTTGTGAAATGTCTCAACTGATTTTGGATCCATCCAGGGATACAGTCTATCTCCATTGTAGTGCATATCAAGTTGCGTGATTTCCAAACTGCATTTATTCTCACTAGGCATTTCATACAATTTTGTCTTGCCAAGGTATTTTCTGATGACATTCTCATTAGGTAGGCCATACACTAAAGGGTACAGTGTTGTGGAGTATAGGTACCATTTCACTTCAACTTTCCTACGTGTTTCTGTTCTGAAGTCAAAGCTGCAGGGAATGACCAGGCAGGAGTCCCGGAGACCTGTGATCTTACTAGGCATTGAATATGTCCAGTCCAATGAAAACATTCCCCCTTCATTAAAGAAACAAATAGTGAGTAGTGAGATGTTTTTGACCATTGTTTTTACTATACAACACAGAACTGAACCAAAAACTAATAAAACAAAAGTGAACAGTTACTGAATTTTGATTGTTTCTTGTTGATGACTAGGCTTGGATAGCAGCTAGTACTTTTTTTCTTCCCCCCCCTTGATTTATAATCAAATGATGCAAACTAACTTACTTTTTACTTTTAAAGTAATATGATCTGAAGTCTCTCCATCTGTAGTTTGAGCTATGCATGTTAATGTTTTTCCATGGTCATCCCTTGATGCTTTCAAGTTTAAAGTGGAAACTGTTTTCCAGCTGTGTGAGGAAACCTTATGTGTTTCAACAGAAATTGGCATATTTTTGTAATTCCAGATAATGTTTGGTTTGTCTTTTTGACAAGTGTGGTTCACTGTACAAGTAAAGTACTTCTCGATTCCTTCCATAGCCTCGTCTTGTGTAGGACTTATCACTGGTTTCTGAAAGTCACCTGAAAGAAATAGTTAAAAGTTCATTTATAAAAAAAAATGTGAAGCTTGCAAAGTGGCACACAGGACTCAATCTATTGTTTCAGACTCACATAAAGGCTTAATACTGATTTCAGTCTTTGCTGTTTGTCCACCTGCGTACTTCACAGTGCAAGTAACAGACTTAT
Source organism: Leptodoras praelongus (assembly GCA_028564905.1). NCBI lineage: Eukaryota > Metazoa > Chordata > Actinopteri > Siluriformes > Doradidae > Leptodoras > Leptodoras praelongus. The sequence continues at coordinate 19,477,490 of JAOTRJ010000053.1, forward strand.
CATTTTCCTCAACGATCCATGTAATCTCTATGGTTGCCTTCCATTTCCCATCATGAAGGGGTGTATGTATTAAACGTTGAGTGCCACGAGAAGTACTTAGGCTCAGTAATGGGGGCGTTGAAGGGCAGGTGTGTAACACACTGCAGTACAAGGTTACTGGCTCACCAACTTTAGCTATGCCAAGAAGATCTGCCTGTGGTATCTCAATAATATCTTTAACAGATAAACATATCATTTATAAGTCATACAAAACATATACAAAATAATAGGTGATATTTAATAAAAAATAAGTCCTGAATATGCTGAATTTAATAAGTGCATGGGATCTTAATTTATCTTAATATGATAACAAATATATAATATATATAATTATAGATATTGTATATGTATAATATATTCATATTTAAGTAATCCTACCTGTCACCTCAAGGGCAATAGTTACATGATCAAAATTTTTGCTGTGGTATGATTCGATAGAATTTGGGTCCATCCAGGGAAACAGTCTTGCCTGACTATGCTGCATTTCAAGTGGCTGGATCTTCAAGCTGCAGTTTTTGTCACTCGAGGAGCTAATTAAACTTGTCTTTCCTTTGTATTGATTAATGATATTGTGTGTTGACTGGTCAAACACCAGAGAGTAACCTGTAGTGGAGAGTTTATACCATTTGACATTGGTTGTGCTATGCTGGGAGTGTTTGAATTCATAATTGCAAGGAATCACCACACAGGAACCTCTGATGCCAGCAATTGTGCTGGGCATAGTAAAACTCCAGTCAAGTGAGCCCATTGACCCTACAATAAAAATGCACCCAAAAGGTTATTATATGTTCATTTTCATAATGCCATGCTAAATATAAAAAAGGAATCCTAACAAAAATGAGCAAGTTGCTTATTTTTCATACAACTGTTAGCCCTCCCTTTAGTCCTAACATTAAACATTCATAACTTAGAAGCTGGCTTATGCAAATTATCATTTGTCAAAAAAAAAAATATGCTGAACAATACACATGCATGTCATGAAGGAAAAGTAAAGTCAAATAAAATTCTATTACCCCAACAGTTCTTACTCACTTTGAACTCTTAAAAAGATTTCCACTGCTTGAACATTCCCTTTAAAATCTGCTTGGCAGGTAATGGTCTTTCCATTATCACTAGCCTTTGGTGTGAACTTTAAAGTGGATTTAGCTTTCTGTTTTGTTCCTTGCTTTGTTATAGAAAATGTGCTGCCAGGTAACTGATCACCGCTCCAAGTAATGTAAGGTCGGTCTTTGGCACACATATATGTAACAGAGCAAACAATGTCCTGTTCCACACCCTCAAGAAACTCTGTGTTTGAATCAGGAGTAATCTGGGCTTGATCAATGGGACCTACAGTATAACAGATAATAAAGGCATTATAGAAGACAACACACAGTTACAAAATTAAGCAAAAACAGATGTAATTTTCCTTTAACAATATTTTTACATGCTAAATTAATGTATTGATTCAGACTCACATATAGGATTAATACTGATTTTGGTCGTTGATGTCTGTCCACCTGCGTACCTCACAGTACAAGTAACAGAATTATCATTTTCCTCAACTGTCCAAGTAATCTCTTTGGTTGTTTTCCATTTCCCGTGATATATGGGTGTGTGTATAAAATGTGAAGTCCCACGTGAAATGCTTAGGCTTAGTGTTGGGGGTGTCGGAGGACAGGTGTGCACGACACTGCAGGACAAGGTTACTGGCTCACCAACTTTAGCTATGCCAAGAAGTTCTGCTTGTGGTTTCTCAACAGTATCTTCAAAAGACAAAATAGAAATATGTCAGTCAAGTACTTTTGTATCCTTTTTATGTAAAAATACCTTTACAGACACTCCTCTGCTCTGTTATACTTGTTAGATATTCAAAATGGCCAGATTGTAACTCATATCTTATAGTTACACAGATTAACACTTGTATTGGGTTGCACCAACATGGATTAAATTAACCGTAGATTACACATTAATCTAGGGTTGGTAAATCTAAGTTTAAACTGGTTTACAATTGTACAGAGATATCTTCATTTTAACCCTGGATTAGTTAGACCGGTTTAAACAATGATTAAAAATAGGATCTGTTTATGTTACGTGTCCACCATGATGGATTCTGATGAAATGTAAATAAATTCATGAAGTAGGGTAAATAGATATGGCCCTAAAAAGTTCATGTTCCAACTTCTAGATTGCAGCATGCTGTTGTAGTTGTTGTTGAAGAGCCATGCGTGTGTGTTTTTTGCACTGAAATAATGTTTGGTGTGAAGGTGTTTTGGTTAGAAAGGGACTTGGTGCCTCAATGCTGCCCTGAAACTTTTCCATGCTGGCCATCTCAAATCCAGCACAATCAGGATTAGTCTCACACATCAGAGTGGACTCACAGACTCTTGAAAATCTACACCAATCCACCATAACTTTAAACCCACATGCCTAGCATTGTGTAGGTCCTCTTTGTGCCACCAAAGCAGTTCTGACCTGTCAAGCCATGGACTTTAAGGGGTGCTGAGGTATCTGGCACCAAGATGTTAGCAGATACTTTAAGTCCTGTAAGTTGTGAGATGGATCAGATCAGATCAGCCATCAACATGATGCAAAAGAAAATGTGATTCATCAGAACAGGTCATCTTCTTCCATTGCTCCATGGTCCAATTCTGGTGATCATGTGCCCACTGCAGGTGCTTTTGGTCAGCATAGGCACTCTGACAACTATGCAGCCCCATAAGCAGCAATCTGTGATGCACTATGTGCTCTGACACCTTGCTATCATAGCCAGCATTAAACATTTTCAGCAGATCTGTACAATAGTTCTTCTGTGGGATCAGATCAGATGAGCTAGTCTTTGCTCCCTTGGGCACCCATGAACTTGTTGCCAGTTCACCAGTTGTCACCACTTCTGGTAGGTACTAATCACTAACACAAGACCTGCCATTTTGGAGATGATCTGACCCAGTTGTCCAGCCATCACAATTTGGCCCTTGTCAAAGTTGCTCAGATCCTAACACTTGCCCATGACTTTTGGTATATAGGTTCATGCTTTAAATATTAAATTCTAACCCTACCATCTGTGTGCATCAGCAGAAATTGAGTTATCTGTGAAACTGCAAGAGATCAGCAGTTAGATAAATACTCAAACTAGCCAGTCTATGACCATCAATCATGCCATGGTCATGGCTAATAAAGTTCTCTGTGAGCAGTGTTGTGCCAGTTCATACTAATAAAAATTAACTAGTTCACATTCATTTGTTCCTGACACTGCGGTTCAAGGTTACTCACTAGCCAACTTTGACTCTGCCAAGAAGATCTGCCTGTGGTATCTCAACAATATCTTTAACAGCTAAACAGTTATGAGCAATACAAATATATATTTATAAAGCAAAAGTGATATTTCCTTTAAAATCCTGAAATACCCTTCATTTCTTTTCTTTGCAAAGAGTCTGTGAGAACTCCTTGTATCTTATTTTAATGGTAAGTGTAGTGATTTCCTTTTCTTTGGGTTTGTTTCTTTGTTTGTACTTAAATCATTCTAACATCACTACCCTGCTATATTTTCAATTAGTAATAAATTGAAAGAAAATACAAGAAATACAATATGGATATTGTGTATCCAATGTCAAATATACATTTTTAGGTCATCTTACCTGTCACCTCAAGGGTGATAGTTGCATGAACAGTAGTTTTGCTGTGGTATGATTCAATAGAATTTGCATCCATCCAGGGTATCAGTCTTGCCTGACTATGCTGCCTTTCAAGTGGCTGGATCTTCAAGCTGCAATTTTTGTCACTTGAGGAGCTAATTAAACTTGTCTTTCCTTTGAATTGATTAATGATATTGGGTGTTGAGTGGTCATACACTAGAGAGTAACCTGGGCTGGAGAGTTTATACCATTTTATGTATATGCCACTATGCTGGGGGGTTTTGAATTCAAAACTGCAGGGAATGATCAGACAGGAACCTCTGACACCAGTGATTGTGCTGGGCATTGTGACAATCCAGTTAAGTGAGCTCATTGATCCTACAATAAAATACACATAACTGTTCATTCTAATTATTCATGATGCCATACTAAATATCTAGGAATGCGATAAAAAGAGAAAGATTATAGCAAAAGCCCATATCTTTTAAAAATTAATTATAATTAACAGCCAAGGAAACATGCTTAATGAATAAGTTACATGCATACATGTGCAGAAAGTAAGGAGAAGGAAAAGTAAGGGCACAAAAAAAGTCCAGAAATTCTTACTCACTCTTAACTTTTAAAGTAATACTTGTATCTTGAACACTTCCTTTGAGTTCTCTTCGGCAGATAACGGTCTTGCCATGATCATCAGCCTTTGCTTTGTACTTTAACGTGGATCTAGCTTCATATTTTGTACCCTGTTTTTGTATATAATTTATGTTCCCATATAAGTTTTCATTTAAGTTTTTATATCTCCAAGAAATATAAGGTTGGTGTTTAGAGCACATGTATGTAACAGAGCAAACAATGTCTTGTTCCACACCCTCCAAAAACTCTGTATTTGAATCAGGAGTAATCTCAGCTTGACCAACGAAACCTAGAATACATACAATACAATAAAGTCATTATCTAAGACAATATACAACAAAGAAAAAGAAATTTTCTTATTGTACTTTCTCACTGAAAATGATCAAATGAGAATGCATATAGCAACACAGATTGTTTTTATGGACAATGCTTTGCAATCAGAAATATACAATGTAAATATATTACTTACACTCAGCATTATGGATTTTTGTAGTGGATGCGGAGAGGCCACCACTGTGTCTAACAGAACAATGAATTTCTTGTCTTTCAGACTGAACAACCCCTTCTCGTGTTAGACTGATTTCCCAGTTACCATTATCAATGGATCTGTGTTCCAATGTGTCTTGTGTTCCAGATCTTCTCTCTATACCACTGAGACTTAGAGAGGGGGGTTCGTAGGGACAGGTGTGATATGTTATGCATTGAACCTTAATGGCTTCCCCAATTTTATTACCTCCAAAATCATTAATGGTGGGCTTTGGTGCAGATGCTGTCTCATTCAAAACAGACAGAAAGAGCAGACATGTTTTAGACAAAAATACTTTAGCCTCAAACAATAAACTGTAGGAAAGCTCCACTAGCAAATATATTGCAGTAAATCTCCATTATCAGAAAAAAATATTTTTTAAATGGTCAACTTTATGGAAAATGAATTGACATGGATGTAAATATAACACTTACAATCAACATGAATTGAAGTACTAACATCATAGAATTTGTAAGTTCTCCATCCAATATTTTCTGGGTCTATCCAAGCATATAATCTGTCTCCACTGTGGGAAAAACTAAGGTCCTTAATCAAAAGACTGCAGTCCCTGTATTCACTGTTGTATATCTTGGTTCGTCCTCTGTACCTATCTATCACTGAAGCAGGGTGCCAATCATCATGCACTAGAGGATATCCATGGTTAACATACTCATACCACACCACCCGATTAGGGTTAGCAGGTGGATTGTAATTATAGGAGAATGTGCATGGTATAACCAGACAGGATTTGTACAGGCCATTAATTTTGTATGGCATATGTACTGACCAGGCCCAGGTGTTGTTAAACAGGATTCCTGTGTAGCAGAATTCATATGTTAGTTCATTCCCACGTTCATAATTTATCACAAGCTATTGTTGTTCTACACATAAACATTACTTATATTTGAAACATACAGTACCATAAAGTATTATGTCCAATAGAAACAAATTTTTCATGTTCTCAGGTCAAACTGAATGCAGATAGACAGAGCTGTTGACTCTAGAACGGATAGGAAAAATATAATGTTAATAAGATTATAAGACACTTTTCTGAGAATAAAGCATATATTCTGTGGAAGCTTAATTATGTGGGGAAACGTATTTAGTTCATCTATACATTAGGGCACACACACTCACATACTCGCACACACACTCACACACTAGGGCCAATTTAGAGACGCCTTTGGACTGTGGGAGGAAACCGGAGTACCCGGAGAAAACCCACGGGGGGGGACACGGGGAGGGCATGCAGACTCCACACAGAAAGGACCCAGACCGCCCCACCCAGGGATCGAACCCGGAACCTTCTTGCTGTGAGGCGACGGTGCTACCCACCGAGACACTGTGTCGCCCACAAGAAGGAGTTTTACATTGGATTTCAAATATCATACATGTTGGATGTGCAATGATGTCTCAGCTGAATGACAGTCATGTGTTTTTTTCATTAAAATAATTATAATCCAACATGGTTAAATTATTGAAACGGAAGGCATTGGTTACATTTCTATAACATGGCTCTGACAATAGATACATCTGTAACATGACAGATATATCATGTCAACATGCTCCTAATATGTCACTGCCCCTATCATAGCAGATCATTCACATCATCAAAGTCTATAATCTACAGTTAACAGCATAATATTGTGTTGCTATTTAGCAAAGCAAAGTGCATAATTGCTGATATTGTGATATTCTGTTAGGAGAAATGTATTTAACATTTTATGGAAGCCTCTCAACTTTCAGTGCTTTGTAAAAATTAGTTTCCCAACACAGGAATTAGTTCCTGATGTCATGTTGCTCAGAAACCGAAAAATCCTCTGTCCTGAAGGCTTGAGTCTCATGACTGTTCTTTAAAATTTTATGTAACTATGATTATTATTAAATTGAATATTTTAATTGCTGCCAAATTGCTGCCATATGAGAGAAATTTCTGACATTCAAGCTCAGAAACAATGCTCAGTTTTAAAGTTCAGCAATCATATTTGTTTATCTATATATGATTATTTTTATACCAACTCCATTTGCAGAAAAGTTGGGACACTTTTGAAAAATGTGAATTAGAAATAAAAAAAAAAAAAGAAAAAAAATAGAATTAGCCACATGGGTTTAGGAGTACACAGTCCACAGGTGCATCAAGAAATACAACCTGAAACTGTCTTATTCAAATAGGAAATCATATATTAATTTTGTGCATAACAGTGACCAGGGACCATGAACAATCCACAGTTTTGGACCTTCTTCTGAGCGTTTGCCTTTTGTGTTTAGTTTCTCCCCTCCATGCTCTAATGTTGTTTTGGTTGATACTTTGGACTTGGACTATTTCGGTTGTTTATGTTTTGTATTGCCATTTGACTTCACCATCTTTGTACAGCTGCACATAATAAAATATATCTGCACTTGACTCCGCTAGTGTGGGATCCTTACAATAGCTAATACATTCTAGGTTTTCTTTGTGGCCGTAAGGTAGCAAAATTAAATGATCTGTAAAATACATGACACTTGAGGTTGTTCTTTTACAATAGAGTATAATAAGGATCTAGAATGTACTGTATAGTAAGCACAATGAACAATAAATTAAAAAGCAAAACGATTATATCATTGACATTAGATCCAAATATGATGTCAATCCAAATATGAAAGTGTAGGTAAAGTACCCACCACCTCTCTACATATTCTCACGATTCTGTTTTAGCACAAAAAAGCAGAAGTGAAAGTATTCTAGACAAAAGCAATTTGTGGGCAGATATCTGTTGAGACAAACTTTTTCCAAACCATAAACTGAATATTAGAACCCCTTTCATAAGACAATATTAATAAATGTGCTATTTTTTGCTATTTTATTATTTGCTTTTGAGTGGCAAATAAAAAGAATACAATGTCACAAACACATGGCTGTCTGTTCATGTCACCTCTTACATTGTTACATAATTCAACATTGTGAGAGCTTATTGAGCAGGTAAACATAAGTGTAACATTTAATTTATATTTAATGTAATAAAATCAAGTGTGTAGGTTTGGAGAACTAGCTATCATTCAATGCTTGTTTCTATTGTTATTAAGTCATGCAAGTCCCACATCCTTTCAAAACTAATAAATAAACCTAACCAGTTCTTCACTGTGATCTGTCTATATACTTTATGGTGAAATACAGATAAATAGCAACAGCAAATAAAAAACTAAATAAAAATGTAAAATTTTGTACCTAAACCAATTTTGCCCTATAAAATACTTCAAAAGTAACAGTGAAATATTATTATGTGTTAAACAGCCCTTCAATTCTACACATAAAAAAATAACATACCATTGTACAATAGACAAAAATAAATTCCACTGAGTATTTTTCGAAATAGAGAGATTTTTCAAAATAGAGAGATCATTAATCACTACATGTATGTGTTTTATTCATACAAAAAAGAAATGTATTTATGTATGTATAAAGACCCTTATAAGCCCTTATACTAACTTTTATTACTAAGTTAAAGTAGATACAATCTACTATTTAGTACTTATTAGTAGGCAGTGTATCCTTTTGGCATTTACACACACTTTCATTGTGCTATTCTTGTGAGGACCTTCCACTGACATAATAATTAATGTAATTATAAAATAGCTACTTGTTTTGTCTTGTTTCATAAAACTGAACTATACACTTCTATTTTGTATCATATGTTCCAACTTTGTTGAGTATATGACCTTATTGTATGTACCTATTGTCTACATTGTGCTCCATGATAGATGAGGTGTATCTCTATGCTGAATCCTTCCTGGACCACTTTCACCTCTGCTATCAAATGAGCATAAACCTTCTCCTACTTTCAGTCAGTTATACTTGTGTCTTGTAAAGGTTTGGAGCTGTTCTGTAATTACCTGTTTTACTATTTCTGATCTGGTCATTCATATGTCTGATATAAAACACTTGGTACAGTTCTTGGTATATGCACAAGAAGAGCATCAACAGTTCTGTATTTTTTTAATACTTGTTATAATATAAACATGATATCCTGCCATTGTTATTTCCTTTGTTTGTTTTTCATTGAGATGTACAAGTTACTTAAATTTGGATAATTGCTTATAACTAGCCTAAGTAACTTGTGTTTTTAGTATATTTAATGGCACTGTAGTAATTTGTTGGTTTTTAAATTAACCAACAAATAAATTTTTAATTAAAATTCTTGCAGAAAAATACTGATATATGGGGCTATACCATTTTTATACAATGTATATCTGCAACCACAAATGGCAACATTTTACCCTAAAATGCACAGAACATTATGCATAAAACACAGCAAAATGCCTCTATGTATGATATGAAATCTTGGAAAAAAACTAGGTAAAAGAAAGTATCAGGCAATTGAAAAGAAATTTCTGTAGCCCAGACAACTGTCCTTGCTCTTTTGTACTTACAAAGTGTTTGTGTTGTATTCCTCCTCAGAAATCTAGTCAACAGCAATCACAGCAGTTATGATCATGCACATGAACTCATTGCTTAAATAAGCTTAAGCAGAAAATAGGCTTTTATTCCCTAGGACAGAGATTGTGGTTTGCCTCTATGAAAATCAAGCCCATTAGGAGGAAGGAAGGGGTGGAAACAAGGGCGTTGACAATTGGGGTGGACACATTTGATACTGTGAATCAAAGCCTACCCCATCCCCAAAAATATAAGTTGGTATAAGTTTCCATGTTATATATATATATATATACAGTACAGGCCAAAAGTTTGGACACACCTTCTCATTCAATGCGTTTTCTTTATTTTCAT
>JAOTRJ010000053.1:19745442-19759344 GCA_028564905.1 Leptodoras praelongus
CAGGCTGGTCTAATTTAGCCATGAAACCTCCCACACTAAAATGACAGGTGTTTCAGTTTCATTGTCTAACCCCTGTATATTGTCTTATATAGTTGAAAGCCACTCATTCTGAAATGCTATGTCTGTATAACACATGTCTATCAAATGCTCTTTATTAAAGGATCCTGACACTCAGTATACATTAAATGCAAGTCACTTTTTTTTTTCTCTTAATGTGATTCTAAAATGAAATTTGATCCAGTGCTGATCCCACACTTAAAATGGTATTTCCAGTTGGCATTGCATTTCCACATGACCCAATGCCAAATCATCATTCAATACTTTGTTTTTAGGTACAGTTTTTGTTATTGATGTTTTTTTTTCTGCATTATTGAGTCAGTACAAAAAGATTTTATATTTCCAAATAAAATTAAATGAAGGCTGCTGGGTTCTGAATGCAAAAAAAAAAGTAGTAAGTGTGTCAGTCAAAGTCTCCAGAAGAGCTGTGGCAGATTCTCCAAGACGCTCAGCTAATTACTGTACAGTACGATGCAGAAGTCTCAAGCACGTGCAAAGACTCGCTGTAAAGCCAAGATGCATTTCGAAAATAATGGAGATGTTTCTACTTAACAGAAAACACTATAAAGTGCAGTAAACAGTAATAAACTAAAGGAAGTCCATATTTGATGTGCCTTTTTCTTAAACAGTGTTCCCAGGTACAGTGTGTGCAGTTTTATAAGGAAATTCTCTTTTTTATAAGGAAGTTACCCAGCAGCTTTCATTAGGTTTTGTCTGAAAAGTGGTATAATGTAATGTGCTGCTTTCATTACTTAATGATATACAAACATTGTGTAATGCTTAATTTTTTGTTGGACAAGTAACCTTTGAAAATCTTTTTGCACTGACTCAATAATGCAGAACTAAAAAAAACATAAATAACAAAAGTTGTACCTATAAACAACGTTTAGACAGCACTGTAATTGCACCAGAAGTGAGCTAAGGGTGGTTAACACATACATTGGCAAGGGCAGGGTCAGATTCTTGTTACCTGATCTTCAGGACCTGTGGGATGTCCTAAATTACAGCGTTAGGAGACATCGTGACAGCTGCACATTCAGTCAGTGATACTTGTGATTACCCATAGTACTGAAGGACCAAAGAACAACTGTACTTAATATTTTTGTTTTTTCTGTTTATTGTTATATATTCTATCCAAAAGCATTTCTCTCCCCCCCCCCATCAGTGCCAACACTTCTTGTAACAATGCTAAAATACTCTGGAATCAATAAGATTAAAGAAACATAATGATGATTTGTTCCTGAATGCTCTCCAGTGATATCTATGTTTTTGGAACAGAAAATAAAATGCAAATTGTTATAACAAGGAAGCCAAAACATGTCAACATGCACAAATACACCTTTGTCACGTACATATATCGCTGTGAAGCGCAAAACAGGATGAAGGTACATTTGGGTTTCATTGCTTTTTGGATTTTGTTTGTAACTATAATAATAGTCACAGTATGTGTTTGTAGTATTTCTTCTGGTGAACAGTTCTATTCAGATACAACAGAAGGTCCTTTAGTGTGTCCTTCACAGTGTGGAAGTTGTAGCCTTTACAAAAAGTCTACAATACGCAATGCGTCATGCCTTTGTGTTTAAGGCCACTGACACCAAAAGATTATGGCAGGGCTAACAAATAGGTTTCAGCCATGTTGTGTCAATGCAACAATACCTACTCCTAGGATTTGGTTTTCCGTCTTACTCTTAGGTTCCCTGCCTCAGTTCATAATTCAGGGTTCGCTTCACACTTTGTGTTACTCATGGCCTATCATCATGTGGAGGTCTGTTTCTAACAATCAAGTTGGGCATCACTACAAAGGCCAAAATGCCCACTATTACCAGAGCCACTGCGACCACAATGATGGAAACCACCACGGTGTAGTAGCAATTACTGGAATGGAACACCCGTCCCATGCGACCTCTCACTCTATTTGGAGGTCTTCCCACGTTTACAGTCGTAGGCGATGGAAGACCTTCCTCCATGGCCTCAATTGGCTGAACTGTGCTCTTCTTAGTGAAGCAGGTTGTTCCAGAAGCGTTCTTCAGCACCAGTTTGCCTTTGTTGCGTTCAAAGCGCACAGACTGAGGCTTCTGCATCTGCGGTGGCAGCATGCGGAAAACGTTCTCATTGTTCCCGAGTCGTGGCAAGTCTCGCCCGTGCCGGATTTCGGTCAGCTCCCGGCACACAGGGCACGACAGCTTCTTGATCTCCACAGACGTGACATTGATGCGAGCCAGACACTCCAGGCAAAACGTGTGGCCACAGGAGAGCAGTTTAGGAGTCTTAAAGACATTGTCATAGCTGCAGAAACAGATAGGACACTCTGTTTCATCTAGATTGTCCTGGGGATAGTTAGTGCCTCTGCCATTGTTGCTCCTCTTCGAGCCATGTCTGGTCTCTTCACTCCGACCACGTGTCCTCTTTCCCCCATGGTCCTGCGTTCGCTCCCTCTGTCTGCCTCGCCGCTCGGAATCACTGCTACGACTCCGCTGACGTGGTATTTCACTTTTTTCTGGCTTCAAAGGAGCCCCATGTTGATGACTGTACTTCTGGTCATACTGAGGTTTGACATTCTGGCTGAGCTTCTCCTGGCCTCCTGCTTCACTTCCTTGGTTGTCAGTCATGGCACAGAACTTCAGAGGGTTAAGAACGGAGGAGTAAAATACTCAGGGAAGTCGAAGCAGCCACCCTGTATGACCAGATGAAGTGATATGTTATCAGAGATTCTACATACAATACAAATACTGTCATTGGTAACATGAGTCTGAAGTGAAGGTCTAATATTGGCATGCATGAATCTAAATAATTCTAGGAAAAAGTCACAAAGTTTTTGGTAAGTCACTGGGTTGATACCTTTACATACACAACACTAAAGAGAGAAAATAACTTTATAGACCTCAGTGAAATTGCCCCACCCATATATACAGAAGCAAAATAAAACAGTTCAGATTTATTTGTACCATAAAAATGGCTCTGTTTATTAGATGTTATAGCATTATAGATATATAAATGTAGGGCAATGACCAAGAGTGACATCAGCATGAACTGAATATGTAGTGCATAGACACAAACAGGTACAAACTATTTTTTGTATAGCAGAAAACAAACAAATGACACTAATTAGCTTTTTGGCTTTAATAACCTGGATTAGGTTTAACCCACCATTACATCACCCTGGGTCAACACCTGGCATTACAATATAGTGATTCTAATATCTTAGAAACCAAATCAGCACAAATGAATGACGTTTTATCATTTCTTTTCCTTAGGAAGTGTCCATTTTAATTGAAATGCAGCGTAGTACCTTTTTCCTGACAGTGTATACAGGGGTATAGGTCTATTGCATCATATTACATGGAAAATGTGCTTTCTATACATCCTGTTTCTTTAACTATCGTTATTACACAATATTACATGTTTTATTAGAACAACTAGGAATAACTAACATACAGGCATAGAGACACTGAGGCAGATGACTAATAACAAGCTGTATATTAGGTATATCATATTTGAATGGCGTTTTAGATACAATAGAACGTATTATTTACCATGAGGGACAAACTCATTTTATAAATTGTAGATTCAGTACAAAAAATAAATTATTAGCATAAAATGTTTTACCAAGATTTGGGAAAAATCTGTGTCCAAGAGCCATTACATAATTTGAATGCATACAATCCACCATTACTAAATTAAAAATAAATGATTATATTTATTATACAAGCAAATCCTACATAGATGGAAAGAGATATCTAACCAAATGTACTATATTGCCATTCATGAATCATTGTCAGGTTGATTTCTGGGAACCAGGAACAGTCATGAAAGCCTGCAAATGAATAGGTTCCATTCTTTAGTTTTAATACGTGTATAAGAATGTGTTACTGGATAAATTTGGATCTTTCCTCTTTATATTTGTGCTCTCTTATTAGTGGTAGTTCAAACATCAGATTAACCCATCCTCTACAGAGTATTTAAAATGAATTCCCTGCCGTTGCAGATCTACACATACTAATGCTCAGTGTTAAAAAAAAATGTCACCAGAGAAGGTTATTTAAAAAAAGTGCATTAAATAATTCAGAAGTGCTCGTTCTGAAAGAGTACTGGTTTGAGTATAGATGACAAGATTTTCATTCACATTATCATATGGCCTCAAAACACACTGCATGAACTTTTAACGTGAAATATGAGCGACGACGAAGGTCGGTAAGGGAATAAGCCCGTCTATAACTTAATGAGATAGAGGGTCCGATATGAAATTCAGTTTCCTGGTTGAGTTCTCTAGAGCCACCAGAATGTTACACAGCACACATATTTCTCCAAGACACACAACCCAAAGTGTTTGAATGCTTTCTGAGCTTCTTTCAATTGACAAATGTCCTACGTATCTCGATCCAATGCATCAAATTTCCTGTTACTTTGTCTCTACCCGGTGGCTAGATGAGTTTATAATGCACTTACGCTCCTTTAAAATGGTTCGTAGTCCCAAAATGACCTTTGGAAAGGAAATTAAATAGAGCAGGTGTATATAAATAGCACCTTTACTTGATAACCATGGCTTTAAACAGCTCGGATGTCAAGAGAGTAAGTGAATTAGTCAGTGTTGTGAGTACAAAAGTGATATTCGTATGCCTTTCGGCTTACCTCCAGTGGCTTGGATCCTTCGATATATCCCAAGATTGTTTGGCTCCAGCAACATATGATCCAGGCAAGTCGCGAGTCTTTACGCTCTTCACCTTCACCTCACTTCACCATCCATGAAGACTGCAGTTGTTCTCTGTGCACCGATCTTTCTGTCTCGGTGTTATTCCTTTTCCTGCTGCTCACCTGTGCTAATCATAACTCACCCTCCCCTCCAGGTCAGACCTGTTCAACAGGTCCAGGTAGAATTTGAACTTTCAGCCAAACACAACAGCGCATAACTACTCAACACAAAAACAACATAGTGTTTGAGTGTATTATGTTCAGGCTGTGGGCCTGTACACATCACAGATCCTATTTTGTAACTGTACAAGGTTATAATGTTATCTTTTTACGTATTTACCTGACGTTTCTGTTGTAACACACCCTTCCACTGAGGGTGGAAAAAAAAAAAACAGCACTAAAACAATTTAACACTCAAGAGGTACAGGTTCTAAAGCAAACCTTGCCCATTGTGAAAATGTTATCAGCTGTTTTGATTTCATTCCTGCTGGTAAATGAACCTTGCTGCAATGTAGATAGTGTGGCTTAAAAAAAAAAAAAAAAACAGAGTGCAGAAGGAAAACGCAAGGACGTGGAAACACTTTATAAAGATACCGATCATTTTCCGAGATCAGTTAAGCCTTGAACAAATTCTGAAACTACAATCATCATAGTGAGTGTATGTTGGAAGACTGGAACAGCTCAGGACTCAGATATGGTACGGTATAAACACATGCTGTATAAACCCAATACAGAAGTACCAAACGTCTCTTCAGGAAGTTAAATGGCACACGAAATGATAAGATCTGAGCACAGATTATCAATCTGGACATACATACATACATACATACTGTTATGGAATACACTCATGCCAAGCAGAAACGCACACAAGAATTTGCTTAAACTTATCCTGAATCAATAACAGAATCAATAAGCACTCTAAAAATACCTATTATTCCAGCCCAAATCGGAGTTAAATTTAGCCATTTCCTCATCAATGTAACGTCTGTAGCTCTAGGGTAATAATCACCAAAGGAGTGAAATATTAAACCAGAAGCGGACCCGATGTAGTGTTCAAAGCAAACAGGGTCTGTTCCTACTATTTGAGTGCTTTTGGCATGTACATATTCTTAAAGGTTCCTTTCCTTTCCTATCCAGTCAAAAAAGAAAAAAATAACAAGTGACTTGTATTCAAAAATATATTTTATCTTCACATACACACACCAGAACAGAAGATCCAGAGACATGAAACTATGTTGCTTTGATATGGAATAAGTGGATATCTACACATTTGGCCCATATCTGGAAATGCAGCTGATCTGTTCATTAACACTTAACTTGGCACACACACCCTGTGTGTTCTCTAAATCTGGAACGAACTAGCTCAGAGTCACAGCCTCAGGACAGCATGCCATACATTCCTTTGATGGGCTAGCAATATTGCTTATTAGCCTACAATCATGAGCATGAAAAACATTTCCAGTCACAATTAAAAAAAAATAAAATAAAATGTTTACCATCAGGAAAAAAAAAAAAACAAGCTAGAAAAACTTGTCCTTCTGAAATCCATTTTGTAGTCATAGTTTTACCGTTGATGTTATTTTAACACTGCCATTAGTGTAGTGGTTTAATGCCAACTCACACGTATGTGACGCATATCAGAATGAGCTAGTTTGATCTTCTCTCAATCTGGTTTGATGATCAGTCTAAAAAAAGCACTAATTAATAGCTTCAAAAGGAATTTTGAAGACAGAGCTCCGGTCCAGAACAGTTCTCAATCTCTTTTTTCAGTGTCTGTTGGGCCAGAGGAGCTGAGGCCTGCATGAGAAACGACTCACAAGGACAGACTGTACTCCAGAATCAGCCGAGCTCCTCCCGAGCTTTGCCCTGTTTGCGAGGCATTTTCTTACTGCTGCTGTCTTCCAGCTCTTTGCTCTTGTAGTAATGAGGAGCCACCTCTAAGAGCCAGCCACTGTCTATCTCGATCACCTGAAAGACACAGGGGTTGAGACGACAAAGTTAAATGACGGTTAAAACAAATATGGGTTCCTCTGGGTTATCTGGATTCCTCCCAACTCGCAAAATATGCCAGTATGTGACTTGGCTTCTCTTAATGGCCTCTAGGTGTGAATATGCATGTGCAATGAAATGGCTTCCTATTTAAGGGTGCACTCTCTTCTCACAGTTTTCAGGACAGGCTCCAGATCCACCCTGACCCTGACCATGACCCTGACCCAGGATATAGCGGCCGAATTAATTACTCTTTACGGCAAACTTCCTCTCTTTCAGAATTCAAATCTCTGCTCAAAACTCATCTCTTTTCCACCCATTTCTCCCATTCAGCTTCCTCCATCTGATTATCTGCATTTATTTGTTTGTAAAGCGTCCTTGGGTTTTGTGAAAGGCGCTATATAAATCCAACTTATTATTATTATTATTAATTAAACCATGTGTAAGGTTTACACCAAAATAATGCTTAAAGTATAAAGTTAATTTTGATGATATGTGCCATTATTAAGGGTGAAAACCATTCATTTATTTTTCAGCCTATCCTTTGCTGGCTACAAAGCAGGAATACACCCTGAATGGGACGCCGGTCCATCATTAGAGGCATTAGAGGCACTCACACATTCATTGACATATAGGGGAAATTTAGTGTCTACCAATCCACTACTTAGCATGTTTATGAGAGCGGAGAGGAAACTGGAAAAACTGGAGGAAACCCACTCGGATGAGTAGACCATGCAGAACACTCCATACAGACAGTAACGCAAGATCAGGCTCAAACCATAGGGTTGTGTAATGGCTTATTATCTTACAGTCATAAAATGTCAAGACAAAATGTATCATTGTGCATCTAAGTTGCATCAGTGCATAATTAGGGAAACCATCAAACCATCAAAATGTGGTAGGATTTTGTAGTGGAACAGAGCTCAACAAAAGTAAATAAGCTTTAGCCATTCTCTTAATCTGTTAACTCACTAAAGGAAATCCATCTAGTATACATTTCCATAATCTTTAATTATTCACAGATCCAAAATTCCCCTCTCACATATCGCTCCACCTTAACAGAAAACTCAGCCAACACACGTGCAGAAGAAGACTTAACAGTAAATATAGATAATATAAATACATATTTTTAAATGGATAAGATTGTGAATCAACTTACATCAATTTACAAGTATAACAGATGATGTCTTTTTTGTTAGCTTCTTTTTAACTTTTTTTGCTGGCCATCACTATGGTAAATTGGTAATTTCATGAATTATATTTGTTATTGGTCAGACTGCAGTGGAGAAGGAGAAGAGGAGAAGAGAGGAGCAGGTGGAGCCAGCAGGTAATCTAATTTGAGGCTCACCTATGGCTTACTTCAAGTTTATTTATGTGTGTCTTTTGTGTTTCAGAGAGAGAGATGGAGAGAGGGAAAGAACAGACACAGCAGCCACAATGTGTGTCTCCATGTGTGCATGTGTTTAGTCACTGAAAAGTTGGGAAAATAAATGCATGTTTGTGTTACTGAATCTGCTCCCTGAGTCTTCCGTGATTGACCCATGCTGGGGTTCTACAATACCAATCTATCTGCTTTGGCAGATTAGTATGTTCCCTGTGTCAAGTGGGATCTTTCAAGCCCTTTGAGTTTCTATTAAATGTCATTTGATGTACACTATGGCTTCCTGCTAGGTAGCACTAAGAGTATTACTTAAAGTCAATTGTAAAGTAGCAACACAAAGTTAACCTTTTATGTTTTTGCCAGATTTTACAAATCAAATGTTGCTTCATCACATCACATGTGCTCTGCTCTAAGTTTGGGTGTTTCACTTTTATAAAAGCTAACAGCAACAATATTCCCAAACTGAGTCCCAAACTGCCACTCTTTACACATTATGCATAGGAAACTGTTTTTTCTAAAAGCAGAATATATACACTTAAAAACACACAAAACACAAAAAAGTGCAGTAGAACAGATTGCTGCTATGTATAACTGACAGATTGCACAGATTCACAACACACTGTGGCTGAATATTGCTACATAATCAGAAATCATCATGGAAGATTTTTATAATATTAAGTTTAATATATTTGGAGAGTTTAACATGAATTATAATGCTACTTATAATGCACCTAAGTCTCCACACTTAATGTTGCTATGGATGCAGTTCCAATTATAGAATCTAATAGAATCAGTTAAATAAATAAAATTGTTTTAAAATTAATATTTGGTGTCAAATTGTTGATTTCTTTAGTAAGTAGACATGTAATATGCAGGATAATGTTGAGGGACCTGGTCATTATTGCAAAATAACTTTCAACCCAAAGCACTTTAGAGCCCAGATGCTTCAGACCTAGTTTATCCCTGACTTCCGAACTTGCATATGTGCTCTAAAGTGCTTTGGGTTATAGTGATATTTCAGGCTTGAACTACTCTAATGGTACAAACATAATGGTACAAACATTTCTTATTGCAGAATCAATAGTTAAATCTGGGCATTTTTAAATGTAAATTTAAAAGCAACATTTTGTGAATTTAAAAGCAACATTTGTCATCTGCTTCCATAGATTTTATGAAGCTGTTGTGGACAGTTGTATTTATGTTGATATTATGCTAAGCAACGTGATGTATAGGGTCAAGGGGCATCATAGAATGTCATTGATCTGTGTTAGTTTATATGACACATTTGACAAAATGTATGTGACACCTGACACAATTACCCTGCAAATAACAGTTTACTATTATTATTTGGGGTGGCACAGAAATATTGCAGCTGAATATAGTAAAAAAAAAAAACTGTACATTTACAGCTGAAAGAGGCACTTTTTTAAGTGATAGGACGGTAAAAGCATTAAGTAGGCCTACAAAAAAATTCAAATCTAATACTCTACAAACAGTTTTAATATTAATGATTAATCTTAGAAAGTGATAAAAGCAAAGCAAAACAAAGAACATTTATATTTGTACGTTTAAATATATTCTTATTATTATTATTTATGTTACTTTCCTTTACTTGAAACTTGGAATTCTTAGGGAATTGTCTTCATAGGGAACTCGGTTGCTAAAACGGCTCTATTTGGTACACGCTGCAATGTTATCAACAGCGGATAGTATCGGGGGCACGCCTTGATAGCACTCGGCTGTATTTAGCATGATAAATCAAACAATACTGTCCAGACTAATTTTGTATGCTGTAGGCACTTTTGAGATAAATGTGATTTAAACGTCTATGAGCTGTGGGTAATATATTTTAACTTTTTTAATGTATGTTTTGGAATGAAGAAGTATGTATGTTACATCAGGTTAATGTCTACACTTGATAATGTGACAGCTCTAGTTCTTTTAAATATTGCATTGGCTTGCATGAATTGGGCAAGCAAAGTTGTTCTGAAGCTGTAGGTAGTTTTCAGGGCTATATATGGCTTTAGGTAAACTGTAGTTACTCCCTGGTTTCTTATAAAAGTGGAATATAAGTCTGATAATATAAATATCGTTTTAAAACATAGTAATTACCTTAATTTGATGTATTTTAGTTATATATACATATAAATATCACCTAGAAGCACAAGAATCATATAGTAGCTAGACAGATCAAAAGAAAAGTTAAATCACTTTAACTTACTTTCTATTCACTTTAAACTGAACAGAGGTTAAAACTTACCCACCACGAGAGACCACCAGTTTCACTTTGACCTTATAAGACACAATGATACCCAATATTTCTTTACTGGCTCCTTCTCGTAACCTTCAGGATAAAACAATGAAGCCAGTATTGAAAGAGAACATTGCAACTGTTGCCAATTACTACAAGTAACACTAATATTAACTTCTTACATTAAGGGTACTCACAGAGTGCTGGAGGCTAAATTTGTGTCTTCATGTTTGAGCTTTCCATCTAAAGCTAAGCCACGCTTTTCTCGGTTGTTGGCAAGAAAGGGAGTGAGAGTATATACCTTACAAAATGTTGCACTTGGAGCCACAATGTCACTAAACAGAGATAATAGCATGACATTAGATATACATAAATATATGTGTGTGTGTGTGTGTGTGTGTGTGTGAGGCATAACGTTGTGACCACGTCCATTTCTCAACATTCACTGTCCATTTTATCAGCTCCACCTACCATATAGCTGTATATAGCATATAGCAGTTGTACAATTACAGACTGTAGTCCATCTGTTTCTCTACATCTTTTGTTAGTCCCCTTTATTCTGTTCTCTAATGGTCAGGACCATCACAGGACCACTACAAATCTGGTACTATTTGGGTGGTGGATCATTCTCAGCACTGCAGTGACACTGATGTGGTGATGGTGTGTTAATATACTGTATGTTGTACTGGGGTGAGTGGATCAGACACAGAAGTACTGCTGGAGTTTTTAAGCACCTCAGTGTCACTGCTGGACTGAGTCCACCAAACAAAAATGTCCAGTCACCAGCATCCTGTGCAGCATCGTGTGAGCACCAATGAAGGATTAGAGGATGACTAACACAAACAACAGTGCAACAACAGATGAGTCCTTCGTCAGATGTGTAAGCAGAGTGCTTTTTGTCTGCAGCAAAACCATTCTACTTCCGCCAAAGAAGCACTCTGCTTGCACAGCTAACAAAGAATTTTTGTCTGAAACTTTCTGTTTCATTACAGTTCAGTATAGTACATTGCTGTATTTCTTCATCATATGTACTGCATATACATACTCTGATTCCTCCATTGCCACTGGACATTTGTACTGAGCAGTGTTGAAGAGACAGATATCAGCATATTGACGCACTACAGTTGGTCAAAAAGAAAGATCATTACACAAATTTTGTCAAATGAATTGTTTATAAAATTCTAGGATGCATTTATAAAAACCTGAAATCTTCATCTTCTTCACAGTCTTGTTTGTGTTGTTTGTGACATGAACATTTACACTAATTTGTTCACCATGATAGTAGATCTGAAGAAAAAGAAGCAAAAATAAGATGAAACAAGGTCAAAGGAAAGGAAAGATGAAATAAGGTCAAACACTAATCATTCAGTAAGATCTGTTTCTAAGTCTTTTACTGTCAATAAACTAGAATAAAGCTACTCTAATCAAATCAAATCAAATCAATTTTTATTGTCACATCACAACAGTATGACAGTACAAGTGAGTAACCTAACTCTAAATTGTGTAAGCTACTTTGTAATTAATACTGAAGAAAAAGTACAACTTTGGTGCAAATACCTGTACTATTTTGTAGCACACTACTTCAACCACTAGATGGAGATGATATACTATTTAATTTAAATGCACAGCCCTATGCATAATTGCTAGTTCTGTAAGAGATTTGGTACTTCAAGCACAGGTTTGTGATTTCCCTGATGTAACCATTTATGTAATGTAACAAGGAAATAATAATTAATTACGAATCTGGTGTATCATAGGACGGAAAACATTAAAATTCTGTGGCACCATGGAGATGTAGGTCTGAAACTACTGCCATAAGACCTGTTTTTTTCTGTCTGTCTCATTTGGAACAATGTCAGATTCATCTCCAGCATTAAGAATACTATTTTTTGATTGGCTGTATAAGGAACTTGCTTACCTCTTTGTCCAGTGAGGCCTCTAGGTGTAAGGGTTTATCTGACATAAGAAAATGTCTTGTTGTCTCTGCCATTGGTTGTGGACCTGGCTTCTCTGGAGCATACTGTACTTTTCTGATGATTAGGCGTACTGAGTTCCTATGCCAAGAAATAGCACATAGTATATAATCCTGTTCACAGATGCAAAATGGCAATAAATTAGTAAAATTGTTAGATAACACAGGTGTTTAGAACTGTATAAGGAACTAAATATAACAAAGCTGTGTAAGTGATCTGGCTCAAAACAAGGTGAGATCAAATGCAACATAATATATGTCAGACACTGCGGTTATACAAGAATAATCCAATCTACACTGCTTTAAAATAGCCTGACAGTGGAAGTGGAATATCACACTGAAAGTGATTATTTTTGAGTATCAGCATATTTCTCATGATATAGCCCAAAACATATGTAATTTTGTTTATACAATAGCAAATTGCAGTATGTAATAACAATTGTAATAACAATGTTAATGAATAATTATATCAATAAGTATATTTTTTATTATTCTAAGTCACTGCTGACCAGGTTGTAAGTCATATGGAATTGCCCTACCCAGGCAAGTGAGATGAGTGCAATTAACTTAATGGTGGCACTTATGTTTTAGGCCATATTGTGAGAACATTCCTTGGCTTCAGCTGATCTGATATAATTACCACCATGATTTCAAATTTGCAAAACTGGTCTTAGAAATTCCATGTCACACTACAAACCCCGTTTTCACAAAATTTGGGACACTTTCTAAAGATACACTAAAAACTTACATTTGTAATTTGTTAATTCACTTGAACCTTTTTTACCAGATAAAATGACAAATAAAAGATTAACTATTTGTTAAATATAAACAAATGTAGAAATTGATACTTGTAACACAGTCAAAAAACAGAGGGACAGAGGCAAAAAAGACAAGCAATACAAGTAAAACTGTTCTGGAAGGTGAGATAATCAAGATTGAGTATAAAAGAAGCATCAACCAAAGGCTTTAGTCTTTCCAAGCAAGGATGGGTTGTGGTTCACCACTTTGTGCCAAACTTCATAAGAGAATTGTCAGTCAGTTCAAATACAGTGTTTCTCAAGACAGGATTGCAAAGAATTTAGGTCTTTCACCATCTTCAGTTCATAATATCATGAAATGTTGCATAAAGGCCATGGGTGGAAACTGCTGCTGAATGTGTATGACTGCCACACCCTTAGTCAGTATTGTTTGAGAAACTGTCATGTTACTGTGATAGACATAGCCACATGGGATCAGGAGTACTTGGAGCATCAGTCACTTAACACAGACCCCCACTGCATCAAGTTATTCTCTGCTGGTAAGGTAGGCTATATAAGTTTGTACCATCTGGTTAACTTGGTGTATTAACTTGGTGTATTAACTTTGTATATTAACTTTGTATATTAACTTTGTGTAATATATACATTTGGGTATCTCTGGTCTTGTTTGTGCTAGTTCTCTCATAGAAACTGACTGATTAGTTGTGAATTGGTGGGTGGGGCTTAGCAGATATATTCAAGGTGTGTTTACTCAAGATTTAGTGTGCTTTAAGTTTGTCAATCAAGAAGTTATTCTCTGCTGGTA
>JAOTRJ010000053.1:19878325-19894386 GCA_028564905.1 Leptodoras praelongus
ATGCCTTCAGTGAGAATCTACAATGTAAATAGTCATGAAAATAAAGAAAACACATTGAATGAGAAGGTGTCCAAACTTTTGGCCTGTACTGTATATTATGTAATGTAACTGTGTATATAAGTAATGTTTTCTTCCCTCAGAATCTTACCCATTAGGAAGTGAAGCGGGTTCTCGTCATACTTTTTCACAACGCTGCCCATGAAGAACTTGCTGCCAAAGAGCTCAGGGGTCATGAAGGTGCCGTATTTTGCCATGCCGATCTCATAAGGACTAAACTCCACCCAGTCTGTCATGGGAAAAAAAGTGTACTGAATTAACAGGAAGTTTCACTGGCTTACATGATAAGATAACTCTTCACTCATTTTCACAATTTATTTACACTGTAACACTAAAACAACGGTATCTCTAAAATGATCATGAGTCACATTCTATAAAGTCTGCCTTCTGACGCTCTGCTTTGTTTAGTCAAAGTTTTGAAGTGTAAAGGACAGATTCACTACAACAGATGGAAGAGTTGTTACTGGCCCCATGATGGATCAGTAGTATGTCAGCGCACCAATGCTGATCATGTGCATGCTTTGCATATCTGCTGCTATACAAATCTAAGCAAATGTGTTTAGCTGGTGCCTCCATGCTGCATCAGCTGGACTCCATCCGAATGAAATTCTGACTTTTTGACCTGCCAAGTTAGTATTGAATTAATGGTCGTGACGGAAATGAGGTGCGTCTGCTGATAAACTGATTTGTAACTTGCTAACAGTACCAGAGTACCAGAGTACCAGAGTACAGTACCAGAGTAACAAGTAACAGCGTTTGTTATATAGAGTTTGTTCTGTGATCATGGACAAAAAATATTTAAAAAAAGCTAATTAATTTGAAAGTAAATTGCACAAAAAAGTAAGAAGAATGCTCTTACCAGCAAACATGAGCTCAGAGACGTTGGGTTTGACATGCAGGCAGGTGAACAAAGGCAGAGGACATTGCCCTAGATTCACCTTCGCCTGCATGGAGCTCAGCGTTGTGTCCATCCGCTGTAACACACACACAGAAAAAACAAGATAATGTTTCAGTGCTAAAAGATTGTAATTCTTTCCATAACCTCTGTAACCCAAGTCCTTTTATCTGGCTTCTGACGGATTTATGGGCTCCATGTTGAGGAAGAACACGTCAGAGCAGGACATTGTGTTTTTCTTTTGGAGACATGGGCTCACTTCAGTGCGCTTGGCACTGGACTCAGGATTAGTGTTTTTGCAGAGAGATAATGTTAACACGGTTGCCAGTATATAGCTAAACAAAGCTTATAGTGTTAAAAATCTGACTCGTGCATGCTGAAAAATCACATGTTGATTAGAGTTTATGTGATTACACTGTATGAACAATCTAAAGCCAAAACAGCAGCAACAGCAGCTTCCCAGAATACAGATTTACTTAATATCTGCACAGATTACATTATGGTGCCATTTCTTTTGAGCGTCAGACTCAAGCAGGAGGTGTGACACCAAGTCGGATGATGAAATTCTTTGAATAATTCAAGTCCAATTTGATCTTAATTGTTTTTTAATTGATTCTGTGATGACAGCCAAATTATGTCTTTTTAAGTGTCGTTGATGATATGGACTTTAAATAAATCCATTTGTTGGCGCTTTTATCTTTGCGTGCGTGTGTAACCTTCTCACCCCCGGTATAAGAGTCTCTCCGATGAGCATGCCGAAGATGTCGGTGAAAGTGACAGGCTGGCCGCTTGCTTTCTTCTTCCACAGAGCTTTAATGTAGCGTTTGATGTGCTGTGGCATCAGCAGTTTGAGTGGACTGCTGCTCACACTCTTCATCAGCTCCTGATTGATATCCCGGGGGCCTTTCTCAGGAAACTCGGGGTGTGAGTAAAGCGTGGACATATACCTGTGCAGAGATGTCAGTGATCAGAGAGGGTCACAGCCAGTATGGCGCTCTCACTGATTGGCATTACGGCATGGAATATTGCACGTGTACACCAATTAATGTTGATAGTTGACATTACAACTATATCAGACTGAGCGTGTATACTATATTACATTATACGTTACAAAACATAGGTTCATTCACTTATTAATTATTATTATGATGTAATAAATGTGTATTTCCTCAAGCAAATAGTGTGCTTGCAGAGTGGTAAAAGTGATAGAGTAACTAACGAATGTGAAATGTTTTTAAAGTTACTTAAGGTTTTTGAACAGGGAAGGAATGATGTATGGATGGATGGATGGATGGGTGGGTGAATGGATGAATGGATGGGTGAATGGATGGATGGGTGGGTGAATGGATGAATGGATGGGTGAATGGATGGATAGGTGGGTGAATGGATGGATGAATGGGTGAAAGGATGGATGGATGGGTGAATGGTTGGATGGATGGGTGAATGGATGGAGGGATTGATGGGTTAATATATGGATGGATGGATGGATGGGTGAATGGATGGAGGGATTGATGGGTTAATGTATGGATGGATGGATGGGTGAATGGATGGGTGGGTGAATAGATGGGTTGCTAGATGGATTGGTGAATGGATGGGTGGGTGGATGGATGGGTTAATGTATGGATGGATGGATGGATGGGTGAATGGATGGAGAGATTGATGGGTTAATATATGGATGGGTGGATGGGTGAATGGATGGATGAATGGGTCAATGGATGGATGAATGGGTGAATGTATGAGTTGATAGATGGATTGGTGAATGGATGGGTGAATAGATGGGTGGATGGATGGATGGGTGAATAGATGGGTGGATGGATGGAAGGAAGGAATGGAAGGAAAAGAAAGTGAATGCAAAAAAACAAAACAGATGAATATACCGACCATGTTGAGCCAGAAAGTCCTGCCACATAGGTAGCACAATCCAGCACTCCAGACTCATACAGAGCCTTCATCACCCCAGAGAAGCCCACCATGGCTCGGAAACCGCCTCCTGATCCCACTATAGCGATGGTGGGAACCTGAACACAGCCAAGACAAAATGGTGTACAAAATTACTGTTAGAGATAGGTCAATGTATACAACGTACATTACATATGCATACTGTACATGTTCACATAAACAGTACATGTGTATATACAGTATGTGAATTCTATGCCTTACGGTCTTCTGTGAATTCTGCAATCCTACATAGGCTTATTAATGTGTTTCCCTGCTATAAGCACTTTTCACAGTATTTCCCAATACATTTGGAGATGTGTACATCTTGCCCAGTTGGCGAGACATTTTACTAGAGCTCACCTCATTCGGTGAGCTGGGCAGGAAGCGTGGGTTTTCCATGTTAAGGAATTTTTTGATGCCCAGCATGACTCTGTCCCTACGCATCTCTCTGAACACCTTCTCCTGATCACACAGGGCCATACTGAAGCGCAGGTCAGTGGATGAGCTACAGCAAGAGAAAGCAGTTGTTAATAACACAAATGGCAAATTCACCAAGCATTTTATACACCAAGTCTCGTTTTTCTCAGAAGACCGATGGACTTACCAGACTTCCAATGACATCTCCAGGTGCACCTTTGTAGTCTGGTGATATAAAATAATATGTATTTATTATTATGGCAAGACTACCTTCTGGATTTGCATGCATTAACAAAAAGCATTGTATATTATTATTCCTCTCGCAAAGGTCACAGGGACAAGTGCAAAACTTAAATAAATCCCCTCACCGATGTCATAAACATCACGTATGAATCTCTTCCCTAACTTATCTCCACCAGTCTGACCCACAAACCTCAGACTCACACTTCATATTGTAGAATGTGTTATTACTCCACATTCTTTTCCAATATTTCGCAACACTCATATCATCCACCTCTACTGATCACTTATCAGGATTATTTAACTCCTCAGCACAGTGAAGAAGCTATGTTAACCCTGATTTAGACTTCACACAACACGTACCAGGACCAGAAATGTACAAATCTGACATTTAGCCACTGTGGTTTTATAAGGTCTTACGCATATTCTTATGGAAGCCATGTTACTACAGCACTATTTATTTGTAATGAAAGCATGAGAGATTAAATGGACACAATATTTTCAGGCTCCTTCTTTTTTTTATGCTTCTTCAAAGCAAACTAACATTTCTTCTCCACCCTGAGTAAGTCGGTACAGAACGTTCTGTCTCTAACATGGATATTGTAGCTCTGGGGTGTCCTTTTGTTCAGTCATGTAGATATAATTATGTGATACAAAGTCAGAAGGCACATACAGAAATCTGAGATGGTGAGCAACTCAGCATGGTGTAAAATGGACATGCCATGATTTAGTTATACAGCTCGGTTATAGATTCAGTGCTAAAACTAAGAGGCATGTGTCAGATACCAACCATGTCTGTTGACTGTCTACATTTGGGAGAAATTATGTAATAATCAGCTTTATTCACTCCTCACACAGTACTGTTATTCCAGTTTAAACAATACAATCTGACCCATTAATACGCGTTAGCCTACCTTGCCGATAGACAGAGTCACCAGCTCTGGATGTCCTACTTCCAGTTTGTTGATTGAATATGCAGCTGTACCCAGAGTCTCATCCATGACATAGTTGGCATCCATTAAAGTCATCTAAAAGGTGAGAAAAGAGATTGTGCTCACAAAGGAAGATCAGTGCTAGTCACTTAAATCATTGTTAATTCATATTACTGGTGATTCTGTGACTGACATCAGCCATAACACCAATCAGCCATAACATTAACACCACATGCCTAATATTGTGTAGGGCCCCCTATGTGCCACCAAAGCAGCTCTGACCCATCAAGGCATTGAATCCAAAAGACATCTGAAGGTGTGATGTGGTATCTGGCGCTAAGATATTACCAGCAGATACTTTAAGTCCTCTAAATTGCAAGGTGGGGCCTCCATGGATTGGACTTTTTACCCAGCACATCCCATGAGTTGGATTGAGATCTGGGGAATTTGGAGGCCAAGTCAACAACAATGCTGGATGTTTAGGTAGGTGTTATATGTCAAAGTAACATCTGCATGAATGCCAGGATCCAAGGTGTCCCAGCAGAACATTGTCCAGAGCATCACACAGTCTCCTCTGGCTTGCCTTCTTCTTATAGTGCATCCTGGTGTCAGCAACTCACACACACACCCAGCTGACCACATGATGTAAAAGCAAAACCAAAAAATCAGACCAGGCCACCTTCTTCCTTCTTTCATTTCTTCATGGACTGCTTCTGATGTTCACATGCCCATTGTAGGCCCTTTCGGCAGTGGCCCAGTGTCAGCTTGGGCATGTCCTGACACCTTTCTGTAATAACCAACATTAATCTTTTCAGCAAGTTGTGCTACAGTAGCTCTTCTGTGAGATCTGACCAGATGGGTTAGCCTTCACACACATGCATACCAATGAGCCTTGGGCGCCCATGACTCTCTCACCAGTTGTCCTTCCTGGTACCACTTTTGGTAGGTACTAACCACTTCATGCTAGGAGTAATTCATCATCGCAGCTTGTCCTTTGTCAAAGTCGTTTAGATCTTTATGGCTACCCATTTCCATTTTCTGCTTCCAACACATCAACTTTGAGAACTTACTGTTCACTTGCTGCCTAATATATCCCACACCTTAACAGTGACACTGTAATAAGATAATAAATGTTATTCACGTCACCTGTCAGTGATTTTAATTTTATGGCTGATCTGTGTATATGAAAGAAGTAAACGTACTATTATATGAAAATAACAAATCTATATGTGGTGTGATGAAATCCAGGCTGAAAGCGAGTGCCACTACCACAGAGTGGTACTTTCTAGAAGTATCATAGGTCAAAGTACCTTGAATTTTACCTACACTAGCTTAGTTAACGACCAAGTACTTGTAAGTCATTCAGTATAAGCGCTTCTGCTGAATGCCATAAATGTAAATATAATAAAAATGTTTATTATTAGCCTTTCATTGCATGAATGTCTGCCATACAGTTCCCTGTGAATGATCTGTTAATATAGAAAAAATAACATATAAGATTGAGCACAGTAATGAAATGCAGACTGCACTACTCTCAAAGCTCCTGTTATAGGAAACCAATCAACAAAATGTAACTAAACTGAGCACTTAAGAGCTGTGGTAATATTTGGATACTATTAAACCTGATTATTAAAATCTGGTGATATATTCAGTAATGAATTTTTCACCTCCAGCACGTTGTCCTGTTGGGGGTCCAGAATGAACTCGAAAGTTTCGTTCCACTTTGGATTGATGTCATTGTCTATGTGGCGCGTTCGTTTTCTCGACTCGGGAGAAGCTGGGATTGACAGCTCTACATACGGGTCTGGCGTGTCCACTGCTCACAAACAGATACACAGAGTATACTTCATCATACGCAACACTGTGGTGTAACAACTGCAATTAACAAAACAAAGTTCACACTCACGCAAGTCCCCAAGTGTGCCTTTAGTGACATTTTCCGCCCTCGCGACAGTCACTCTTAACCTGTGAGAATATTGATGTTCAACCTGGCAAAACAAAACACTCATATCAATGACTAACAAGTGACACAAGGGACTTTCAGACAGGAGCAACCACCCAAGAGAAACAACTGTTTGTGCTCATGCAGTTGAAAAAAAAATGAACTGGATTTTTATAGACCTGGATGGAATTTTTTATATACATATCTACATCATTTGGGATTTGTAGATGTCACCCAATCCCATACTTCAATTCCATCAAAAACTGATACAGTAATGTTAACGCAGTTTGGCGAAACTGTTGAACGACATACAGATATGAGTCACATATCAGCCCATCCGGTGAACCGTGGCAAAATCATTTCAGTTCTTTGATCCGGTATGAACAACATCACATTCCCAGGTACAAAAAAAAGAATCACTGCCTCAGAAATTGCAAGGATGAACTTACTATAATGTACTGATAAGGGTCTATGGAGGACATCCTGCCAGCGATGTAAGTTTCACCATGGGGAAACACATTTATATGTCAGGAAAGGCTTCTGTTTGTCTTGGGCGGCATCTGTTAACTAAAGAGAAAAATGTGGTAACAAACTGTCAAAGAGGAACTCCAAGATCAATAAAATTGTAATACAAAGGTAAGAAAAGTGTCTCATGCAACTTCGGCATCTAACATCACACAGACCTCTGATCCTTTTGTCTATAACTACGTTCCCAGAGGTCTGGTATACGTGTGATGTACAACTACATCTGAATAGGCGTACAGCTTGTTATCTCAGAAAACATGCTTCTTCAACATCTCAAATGAATTATGCCATTATCTCAGGACAATGTGGAAGACATTGTGTGACAATGTGTGTTATCGTTCACGGTCCTCTGATAATGACATGAGAGATCACAAAAACTTACAGGAAGTACAGGAAATAAAATACATAATCCCAAGACCTTTAGGGGTTCTCTTTTCTATCTAACTATCTAACTATCTATCTGTCTGTCTATCTATCTGTATGTCTAGCTGTCTATCTTGGTTGTGTTTGGTCCCTGTGTTTATTATAAGAACAACAGGAAATAAATTTAAAAAAAAAAGTCATGCAAAGCTGATTCTGCTGTAAAAACTGCATTTTTTTTATTTAGTATTTGTGTTGCTTTGAGTGGTTTGTAGGTGCTGCAGTAACAGCAACCATCTCCGTCTTTCATGAAGTCGCATGTACAATAAACGCATGTATTTCTCGCGCATGCGCACTTCCACCACCATCAGGAATCAGTCAATTAATTACTTTCATGTTACAAGAAATGTTCAAACTGTGCAAACTCTGGACTTCCAACTGAAAAAAAAAACATGTTCTCTAACTTTATTTTAATTAGCATCACATCTTACAACGTGCAAAGTAACATAAAGTTTTTCTATCGCAGAAAATAAGTAACATTAAAATGAATAGAGATTTCCGTTCAGTTTACCTTTAGCCGAGAGCTGAAGCATTATCCCAAGGTTCAGCCGCCTGCGCGTCTCTTTCAGCTCTTTCCGTCTCTCTCTCTCCCCTCCTCCCTCTCTCTCTCTCTCTTTCTCTCTCTTTCTCTCTCTCCTTCTCCCTCGGACAAAGTGGAGGTACTGACGAGAAACCGTGAATCGGCCAACCTCCAGAAGCCCCGCCCACTATGGAAAGCCAATAGACGCACAAACACAGAGATTTTTTTTTTTTTTTAATTATAGCCTTTTGTAAATAAATAATAGTTTTAATCACCTCAAGAAACTTTCCTTCAAATTGAGTCAGTCCTTAGTCATATGATTTCTTTACCGGTCTACTGTATTTCCGTTGTTACGTAGACACATACAGTTTAGTATAATACTTTGTCTTCACTGAACTAATGACTGAAGAATCTGGATCAAATATGTAATTGTAATTATACAATTATGTAATTCATGTAATTAATAATCGAAGATGGCAGCAATAATAAATAGATTTGACTATTAGTCATTATAATTGATTATTTCATTATATAAATCATTATTAAATAAATAAATCAAAACACTTGATGGACTAAATAAACGGTCTATTATTTAAAAAATAAGAATACACAACTTCTGTGGTCTTATTTTATAAAAAAAAATAATTCTTCATTTTAATCTGATGTATAAATAGACTAACAGGGTGCTCTGCTCATACCTCTAATACTAAAGTAGGATACTAAAGGTAATATTGGTATAAATAGATTCTGAACACATATCGATCAGAGGCTACTAAACTGAAAAATGAAAAATCTTATCATAGCATTTTCCTGGCATTGGTAAATAACTAATAGTCGCAAAAGACTGCAATTTACACTCTTACACACAATCCAACAGATGTTTCCACTTACTCATATTCATAATTGTATATTTTATATTTATGGATATATGTTTGACCAAAATGTACATTAATAGGTTATAATAAATATAAAAGTGTATATTAATGATATATTTTAGTGTGATTAAAGGTTACATATTATTTATTTACCCAATACTGCTGCATAAAGTAAAATTCATTTACATCGAATCACACAAATCCCAATACTATCAGATACAGGTGCGAATAATGGTCGTCTGTCTTTTAATAATGACACAAGTAGATCAACTTTTAATTTTCCACTTTACACATTTAAAAATGATGATGATGAGGAGGAGGAGGAGGAGGAGGATGGTGATGATGGTGATGATGGTGCGCATTAATAGGCTATATTCACAGAGTTTCCACACAGTGGCGCACACAGTCCAGACCAATAGAGTCAGATTTCCGAGGTGGAAACTTGGAAAAGCTTCAAGATGACGAATTGACATTGTCGACATCAGAGAATTTTTGGGCTGAGCTCATTTCACCTAAAACACGCAGGTCGGGGCAGTTGCTCCTCCGCGTATATATAAGGGGGACAGGAGTGCTGGGATGATCAGAATACAGATACAGCGAGCACACACACACACACACACACACACACGTCTGAAACCGAGAAGAATCAGAGAGTCCGAGAGTCAGTAGTTAAACAGATTCAATCAGTCCGTTGGAAATTTTTGGAATGAATAAGAAAGTGGTTTGCCTAGTTTTGTTTGGAAGCCTGATCTTCTTGTGCCATGGAGGTAAGTTTAACTTCAGCTGAATTTAGTGCTCTAAAATGTATTTCTTCTTCTCCTTTTTCTCCTCTCCTATAGTTCAGAAACCATTGATTGCAGAAATGAATTAAACATTGTTTCCTCTGCAGGTGTTCCAGTGGATCCATGCTGCTCACAGCCCTGTCAGAACATGGGTGTCTGTGTATCTAAAGGTTTAGATGCCTATGAGTGTGACTGCACAAGGACTGGATACTATGGAGAGAACTGCACTACACGTAAGTCACACAACTCCAAGTGTCTGATCAGAATCCGCCGACTTTACATGCTTTTTTATGATGCTCATGATCCTTACATCTCTTCTTCTCCCTGTGCTTAGCGGAACTTTCCACGTGGATCAAGTCCATTCTGAAGCCCAGCCCAAACAAAGTACACTATCTGCTGACACACTATAAATGGATATGGAACATCCTTAACAACATCTCGTTTCTGAGGAACACTTTGATGCGCTACGTCCTCACATGTACGCTAAGTTAAAGTTTTTTGAGTAAATGTATCTGAATTGTGCTGTAGGATGATATAGATGAAAGTGTGGCTTAGTTTGTAAGGAGGTGAAAATAGGGAGAATTGATGTCAACTGTTAAAAAGGTATGCAGTATTATATTGCATTCAGTGGCTTATCATTTTGTCACTTTAGCATACAAGCCACCATTTATTTTCATTTAAATTTTTCTTTTTCATTAAAAATTTTCTTTTCTATTTACAGCGAGGTCAAATCTGATAGACAGTCCACCAACTTATAATGCTGATTATGGCTACATAAGTTGGGAGGCGTACTCCAACACATCCTACTACACTCGTACACTGCCCCCCGTGCCAGAACACTGTAGATTGACGAGCACCACGGCTCTTCCGGATGCCAAGCAGGTGGTGGAAAAAGTCCTCCTGAGACGGAAGTTCATTCCTGACCCACAAGGCACGAGTCTGATGTTTGCTTTCTTCGCCCAGCATTTCACCCACCAGTTCTTCAAGTCTGATTTTAAGAAAGGACCAGCCTTCACCAAATCGCTGGGCCATGGAGTGAGTTTCCATTTTCACCCTAATTTCTGTTCACTCATTTTGCACAAGATTTTTTATCCAAAGTGATGTTCTTAATAGTATATTTTTCTAAAGTCATTTTTGTAATGGTCATTTCAGGTGGATTTAAGTCACGTCTATGGAGACAATCTAGAGAAACAGCACAAACTGAGACTTTTCAAAGATGGAAAGCTGAAATATCAGGTATGTCCTTGATCATTTTGAATATCAATCACCGTGAATGGGCTTGTTTTATAATACGTGAGATTTTCGTGAGATACAGTGTATCTGACTTTAATTGTGTTGTGATCTCAGGTGTTGGATGGTGAGGTGTACCCCCCTCTGGTTAAAGACACTCAGGTTGAGATGCACTACCCACCTCATATTCCTGAAGAGTTACGATTCTCAGTGGGCCATGAGGCGTTTGGCCTGGTCCCCGGCCTCATGATGTATGCCACTATCTGGCTCAGAGAACACAACCGTGTGTGCGACATCCTCAAGCAGGAGCATCCCGACTGGGATGACGAGCGTCTTTTCCAGACAACACGCCTCATCCTGATCGGTAAGCAAACCTCCAGAGTGCTTGTTGAATACTTTAGACTAGATTTCCCAGCTAATTATATAACTCTTGGTAATCTGATTTTAAGGAAATTTAAAGGAATAAATCAGAAAAAATGTATCCGATCTTATTGGTGTTATCGCCTCTATTACTATTCCTGTTTAAATCCTCAAGAGTGTTGTTTAAACTCCATTTTCATTCATTAATATTATATTATATTATATTAAAGTACATTAAAATATTATTGTGCTGCTGAGAACATAAAGAGAACATAATCGTTAAATCACACAACATTTCATCTCCTTTAGGTGAGACCATCAAAATCGTCATTGAGGAGTACGTTCAGCACCTGAGTGGCTACTACCTTAAGCTTAAATTTGACCCTGAGCTCCTCTTCAGCGAAAGGTTCCAGTATCAGAACCGTATCTCATCTGAGTTCAACACGCTGTACCACTGGCACCCGCTGATGCCTGACACGTTTCAAATCCAGCAGCAGGTCTATACACACCCCCAGTTTCTCTTCAACAACTCCATAGTGGTACAGCAGGGGATCAGCAACCTGGTGGAGTCTTTCAGCAAGCAACAGGCTGGCAGGGTCAGTACCTCACCATAGAAATCCCTCTTCTTTTATTAGAACTGTACATATATATAATACTCTTCAAACATTAACGGCAACAGAGGTGTTTAACTCTGGAGGCTTGACAAAGTTTTCCTTGTCATTGGCTTTATTACTTCAAAATAGCAAACTGCACCTTTAATAAATCACATTCATTTTATTAACATTCATATAAACTTTAGATGTCAGGTAGAATTTGTTGAAACACACTGTAGCATGAAATTCCACAGCCATTAGGATTAATGCCATTAAAACAGTTCCAAAATAAACGGCCGTGTTACTGGCTCAGTTGAAGTCATTATCTGACTTCTATCTCTTCAGATCTCTGGTGGAAGGAATCTGCCTGCTGGAGTGCAGAAAATGGCCACAAAAATCCTGGAGGACACCCGAGAGATGCGTTATCAGTCCTTTAATGCTTACAGAAAGCGTTTCAACATGCAGCCATACAGTTCCTTTGAAGAACTAACAGGTGAGGCATTGGGTTTCAGTTTCTTTCACCCTGATTTAACAATTCTATAGCATTTTTTATATTGTGATGCTATTATAACATCTATATCTCTGTCTGGTGTGTTTTAGGAGATAAAGAGCTTGCAGAAGATCTTAAGAGCCTATATGGAGATGTGAACTCTGTGGAGCTCTACACTGGCTTTCTGGTAGAGAAACCAAGGCACAATGCTGTGTTTGGAGAGACCATAGTCGAGATGGGCGCCCCGTATTCCCTCAAAGGGCTTATGGGAAATCCTATCTGCTCCCCCGAGTACTGGAAGCCCAGCACATTTGGTGGCAAAGTGGGATTTGAGATCTTAAACACGGCCTCTCTGAGGAAGCTTGTCTGCCTCAACGTTAAAGGACCATGCCCGATCGTGTCCTTCAAAGTGCCTGAGGACAAACTTAACACTGTAGCAAACATTAACTTGAATTTAACTGAAGAAGGCGACATCAATCCCACTGTCTTACTGAAAGAACGCACTTCAGAGCTTTGATACAGGCCAAGACGCAGTACTGTATGATTTCAAAATGTTTTCATTTTCATCAAAAGTATTTTTTTTTAAAAGAGTATGTTTTTAGTCATTTGTTATTTATGATGTGATTTTTAAAAAAAATATATTTATTTATTTATTTATTTATTTACGAGTTGCAGCTGAAATGTAAAATATTTTAAAATGCCATGTACATTTATTTAAAAACAAAGGTTGATTAAATGACTGGATTTTTCTTTTGTAATTTTTAAATAAAAGTCCTACAATTTTCCTAAAAAATGTTTTGCCACTTATTCTGTTACCGTTTTTTTTCTATATGCGTCTCATTACTATTTATCTGTTCTCTTCATGCTTATGCATTTACATACATGAATTACATTACATTCTAATTCAGGATGCACTACACTATACCTCCACACCAACAATATTTACAAATCTCTCTAATACGAGTGCCGTGCGTGTTTACTCACAAAGAGTGGGCGATGTTATCGCTCAAAGGTCTGTGTTGATGCAATTCTATAAACTGACCTATGAGTTACAATAATTCCTCATTGGACCTTTTGAGTAACTTTGAAGGGCCTCTTTTTATGATGCAGAGCTAAAGTTGCTAAGTCATTGTATCTAATGACTAAAGCCTGAATGACTAAATAGAAGCGGTTGCTGGGTTTAGTGACTCTGAAAACAGATGTGGGACCAAAAAAATGTCAGTATTGTTAACCTAATCTCTATTTATTGCATCGACAGCTTATGTACGATTACCACAAAGAAAAAATTCATCACGCTTTCATTTTCTGACAAAACAAACAGAGAAAACATTTATTTGAAATTAATAATGAAATTGTAAGGGCAGATGTTTATTACCATCAATGATCATTTAAAATAATGATTTGCCGTGTAATGTAATGTAATGTAATGATTTGGCTGTGTAACGTTGATTCAAAACTATAGATTGAGACAGACATGAGAAAAAGTCTTGCCACGGAAGCTCTTATGATTTTATTACACCTTCACAGGGTGAAGAAATACAGTAAAAGTTGATTTTGGTCTCTTACACTTTGGTATCTGTGTTGGCAAAGAATAACCACAATTACATCCTAGACTCTAAAAGTAGGACAAATCCTTGTATCTGAGAAATTTATTATGAATCTTTTTACTGGGCGACACAGTGGCTCGGTGGGTAGCACTGTCACCTCACAGCAAGAAGGCCCCGGGTTCGATCCCCTGGTGGAGCAGTCTGGGTCCAAAGACAGTCCAAAGACATGCAAGTTAGGTTGATTGGTGTCTCTAAAAGTGGCCCTAGTGTATGTGTGCCCTACAGTGGATTGGTGCCCTATCTAGGGTAGTTCCTGCCTTGCGTCCTAAGCTGATGGCTAGGCACCGGCTCTCCTGTGACCCTGAGATAGGAATAAGTGGTTAAGATAATGAATGAATGAATTTTTGTTCCTCTTTTTTCCTCCCATTCCTTGGGGTTGCTGCTTCTTAATCTGAAGGAGGTTTTTGTGTGTGCATTGCACCACTTGGTGGCTGGGTTAGGTGGCAGCTTGGGGGCTTTGCTCAGGAGCCTAGAAGCCCCAACATCAGGGCTGGAACCCCAGACCTTCTGAGCAACAACTGGGAATCCTAATGATATGTTTTTACACATGATTCACTTCGGTTCATACGATTTCTTTTCACATGGTTAAATGATTTATATATGTTAGCTATTCGATCACTCTCACTCATTGTCTAAAACATTTATCCCACTACTGGGTCATGGGGAGTTCTGGAGCCTGTCACAGGATGGATCTTAAGCTTTGTTCCTAAGCACTGGTATAGGATGGTCTCCAGGCCAGTTTCAGAATCATCCACTTCCACTATGAACTGTTTTCAGTAGAAACCTGTTGACAAATCTGAGGAATCTTTGCAACTCTTTTTTTTTGAGAGAGAGAGACACTGGATTTTGTTTCAGTCCATTGAGACTCCCTCAGGTCCTATAATGTAACCCAGAACAGTGATGGTGGACACATGAAACTCGCGTTTCTCATTGTCGATGGGACAGGATTTGTCTAACATGGGTTACAGGGCTTTCATATGAAGAGAAGTAGACCAGAATGTCATCAATGTATACTATCACATAACATTCCAGCATGTCTTGTAGGAATTACTGGAAGTGCCAAAGAAAGCCCATATGGCACAACGATTTATCACAAAGGACATGTGTAAAAGTGTCTCTAGAGACATCTGAGAGAAACTAATTCTATCCTGAAAACGCTGTAGGCTTTTCTGACGGCTGGCTGTAAGATCGTGAGCAGGAACAGTTAAATCTATTTACTAACAAAGAGTGCAGATGTGTACACTTTAGTGGAGACACTTACATGTCTGCGTTCCTGCAACACTACAGAATGACCTATGAGTTGCACAAATGTAAGGCTTTAGAGTAACATGTGAGGGCGGGCTAAGAGACTCTGCTAAGATACACATTGCTTGTCAAACCATTGTGAACATGAAGTTTAATGGCAATTAAATAAGGAAAAATAATGAAATAAATGCAAGATTTCTATCAACTACTTAAATATCTGTATTTTTGTACAAGGACATATTTATTTATTGTTGTCTCTCAGATTCAAATGTAAACTAATATTCACTGAATATGGAAACTAATATTTTCTGTTGTATTTCAGAGTGACTATGTAGCTTTCATGAAACTTTCATGAATTTCCACTTATTTTGACCATAGAATTATATATTTTTCCCATAGTATTAAACTGCATCCCCCATTCAGTGCTAGCACAGTGTTTTTTGCAGAAAAAAACAAACTCCAGCCTTTCTTACCTAAAGACTCCTTTATCTAAATAGCCCCTGACAGAACATGAACGAGAATTTGCCCCGAAGTGACCTGAGTCAAGAATTCAGACTTCAAAAACAAAGCTAAACAAATACACACTGCGAACAAAGCCTGCTTGTTAGAAGTCTGAAAAGCAAAATGACCCTCTTTCTGGGAAAATGTTATCATGCATGAACTTACTGGAAGAGAAAAAAAACGAAGACTTCGGAGCCAAAAGAGGAAGCTGACTATAGTGAAAGAAAACACAGCGATTGCCTGGCTGGAAATGGCAGAGAGGTTTTATTTAGTCATGCAACACTTACCTAAGGATGGATTTAAACCTACAGTCAGTTTAGATCCTTAAAGTAAAGTTTTCAATCAGCTAGTTTTTGATAATGAACATTTTAAATAAACCTACTTAAGCTGTTATATGTCTTTGAGCATATATTAAAGTCAGTCATTTTCTGTACCGCTTATTCCCAGTTACGGGGTCACGGGGGAGCCGGTGCCCAGCCGGCAACTCTGAGC
>JAOTRJ010000053.1:19915189-19926555 GCA_028564905.1 Leptodoras praelongus
TGCAGAAGACGACAGAGAACTTGATGGCCAAACTAAAAGAGGTCGGTCACTGTAGATGTAAAGAGTTTTAGTTACATTTGGCTTTATCAAAGTGTACAATAAAATTACATTTTACCAAAAATATATCTCGGCAACACGGTGGCTTGGTGGGTAGCACCGTCGCTTCACAGCAAGAAGGTCCCGGGTTCGATCCCTGGGTGGGGCGGTCTGGGTCCTTTCTGTGTGTAGTCTGCATGTCCTCCCCATGTCCGCGAGGGTTTACTCCGTGTACTCCGGTTTCCTCCCACAGTCCAAAGACATGCACGTTAGGTTGATTGGTGTCTCTTAAAGTGGCCCGAGTGTGTGTGTGTGCCCGTGTGCCCTACGATGTATTGGCGCCCTGTCTAGGGTTGTTCCTCCCTTGCGCCCTATGCTGCCAGCTAGGCACCGGCTCCCCCATGACCCTGAAAAGGAATAAGCAGTGAAGAGAATGAATGAATATCTCATCCATCCATCCATCCATCCATCCATCCATCCATCTATCTATCTATCTATTCTATGGAAAGTGTGTATAAGCACATTTCACTAGAGCTGTTAATCTAATGTTAATATAACACTAATATTTATTAATGTCTGTATAGTCTGTCTTGTGTCTGGTTATACTATTTAAATCTGATAAAAATAAATAAATACTAACATCTGTCCTCCCTCTTCTTCCGATTACCTCAGGAGAAAGATCAGCGCATTGCTATGGAGGAAAAATATCGCAATGAGCTGAATGCCAACATGCGACTCTGCAATTTGTACAAGGTCAGATAATCTGAAAATTGCTTTTAAATGTGTTGAATTTTTCATGTCTTTATGCAAAACATATTGATATGAACTGTTTTATAGGTATGTTTAATGTTCATTTTCAAGTAAACATACAATCTGCACCAAAATTTATTTAAACATTTTGCTAAATTAATAATGGCTTAGTGAGGGCTGGAGTGCTGGTGTGTAGCTGACCACATAATCTGCCTCTTTAAGGTATTTAGAGCTCCGGTGTTACAAACTAGAGCTCATGAGTTTGATTATACCGTTTTAGATATAAGCTATTTAATAATTTGCCAAATATTTAAATTTTATATAAGGAAAAAAAAATCCTTATTTTTTTATTATATATTAAATCATATTAATATCAGGGATAAAACAAAGTGTATCAGGATAAAGAACACAATATTACAAATTCAGATTTGATAATCTTAAGGATTTCGATCCACTTAATTCATTTATCACTGTTCATTTCCAGTCTTAGAAATAAATCTAACTGGGAGCGGTGTCTAAGATGAGTGTTCATCATTAATCCAGCTGGTCAGGCTGAAGCTGTAACTTCTTTAGTTTGTTCTTACTAATGAGACTGATGTAATCTCTTCAGATCTGTGCTCTAAAACAGCTACAGCTCAGTAATGTTGTTTTTATGAGCTCCTACTTCTGGACTCTCAGTTGTGGCTGGTAGCTTCTTTTCTGAAAATACTTTGAAATAAAAATGCTGATATTCCTATGCAGTCTTTTTCACATGAGGAGTACTAGCTAGTGATATCTCGAATACTTCAGAAAAAAATAATATTGTTGTCCATCTGGAAGGTTGTGTCTAATAAGTGATGGACATGTGTTCATTCTTTAATTAATTCGGCCTGCTGGATGTTGTGTGTTGGATTGTTGTCTACAGAGTGCAGCAGCCGACTCCGAGGCCAAGAACGCCGAACTCAACAGAGGTCTAGAAGAGCTTAACAAACTGCTAAGGAAAACAGTTGAAAGTATGAGCATTTAGTTTGAAATAGCAAATATGAAGGCTGTTCATGTTTTACAACATAAGCAGTATATGTATATGGAAGTGTTTCTTGCCAACAGCCAGCAAAATGTCTGAGAAGAAACTCTCTGAGCTGGAGGGCTCCCAGGGTAAAGTGGAGGCTGAGCTGCAGGAGAAGATTAGCAATTTAGAGAAGGAGGTGGAGAATGCCAACACACGCCTTGCAGACTTCAAGCGGAGAGGTGCAGTGTTTCATCATTGTGATATGAGCCTAAAACATAGACAGGCAAAGAATATTACCCTGTGTGTAATGCTGATTAAAGAATGCTGTCTAAAGCATGCTTATAAAAAAAATAGGAACGGTTCAAAACATGGCTAAAAGACTAGGATTTACATTTTTCGAACAGTAACATCATTTGTGCATGAAAATTTTCACATATAGCAGAAAAAGTCTGTGTAAATCAATGACTGTGGAAGGTTAAATCAAAACCAAGTCTGTGTGCTGGGAAATAAAGTGAATCCAGCCTCAGAACGTCTGCTGCTGCTATGTGTGCATGTCATAGTGTGAGAAACCTTGTGTGTCTGTTATTAAATAAAAAAAATGGATTGAAGTATTGTTGCCAAACAGTTCTTGAAGGGAGTTTGTTTTTATATTGAGCATAAAGCAGTGAAATGTGTTGTGTTTCTGGACAGGAGTTCCTGCTCTCACTGAAGAGGACCTGACCAAGTTGTCTCCAACTGCGGCTGTAGTGGCCAAGATTGTGAAACCTGGCATGAAACTTATGGAGGTAGGACAAAAGCTTTTATTTTCAGGAGCTGCTCTTAAAATGCTCAAAAAGTTAGCCATTAAATCAATCAAAAAATTAATTACATTTACATGATTACAATTGTTCACATGATAATTGTCTAGAATACGTTTCTGTGGTCTTTAAATAGGTTTAAAGCCTATTTAATTTTGAGATGTCCTACCCTGACTACCTAAATAAAAGAGTAATACATTGACCAAGCTGTATCAAATCATGACTATTTTCCCATTCTATAGGAACTTTAAAAATGGCTCCTGTTCTGGTCTGAGAACTAACAATATACGAATTATTTTATTTGTCTGCTTTGTCTGCAAATTTTGCTTCCTGCTAGCTGTATAATGCATTTGTGGAGGCTCAGGACCACCTGCAACTGGAGAAGCTGGAGAACCGACGCATTAATAAGGCACTAAATGAGACCAGATCAGAGGTGGAGCGTAAGACAACTGTAATGAAGAGGCAGAAGGAGGAGCATGAGAACACACAGAAGTCCCTGAACAGCCTCAGCTTAAAACTAGAGCAAACCATGAAGGTAATGTCGCTGGATATGAGTGTGCAAGTAGCTCCAAAAGTCTTGATTGTACCACAAAGAGCTGTTTTTCATAAAGTATTACATTTAAATCAGTCGGTTTACTGTTTGAGGTTAACTGACTGAGTCAGTATTAATCTCTGAGTAAGTAGTTGATCTGAGACATATAATATGTAAAATGTCTTGTTTTTAAATATATTAGTAATGGTTTATTAATGATTTGGAACAACATCACATAATTTGCTGTACAGATGTTGTGAACCTTTACAGATGTTGTAAACCCTGGCTAAACGTTCATCTGCTAACATTGTATCTTCTAGGAGATGAACAAAACACAGGACGAAGCTAATGAGGTGAATAAGCAAGCATCACTGCTGGAGAAGGAGAATCAGAGGGCAAGGAAACAGATAGCAGACTTGTCTCAGCAGGTACTGTTGGCTGATTGAATATTGTTTATATTACTGCTTTTTTTTCTCACTGTTGCATCAGATGCCACCTGTAGAGAATCTACATAGAAAACCTATTTCTCATGCATAAACGTATGGTAATTTGGGACAGGTGCGCGTGTTGCTGGTGGAGCTGGAGGAGGCACGAGGGACAAAAGTGGTACGGGAAGATGTGAATTCTGCCGTAAGCAGCAGCTCTGAGGTTCAAGGTCCACGCCAGGTGGCCTTCCGCAGTGTGGAGGAGCTCCAACAGCAAAACCAGAATCTCCTGATCCAGATAAGAGAGCTGGAGGAGCAGCATGAGAAGAGCATAAATGAGGCCAAGGTTGCCAGGTACTCATCACAACTGAATCACCTAGAGTCAATGTTACTATACAGTTCAACACTCAACCTCATGTTTTAAAGCAGTTTGGTCACTGGACTCGTTTTGTTTCAGTTTCTGAATGACTATCACGAACCGGTTTCATCTGAAAAATGGC
Organism: Leptodoras praelongus; assembly: GCA_028564905.1. NCBI lineage: Eukaryota > Metazoa > Chordata > Actinopteri > Siluriformes > Doradidae > Leptodoras > Leptodoras praelongus. The sequence continues at coordinate 19,919,218 of JAOTRJ010000053.1, forward strand.
CATGACCTAGCTTTGTATCATATCCCTCTGTTAAACAATCACAGCTGGAATTGAAATCTACCTCATTCTGACACACTTGTAGGCAGGCAGAGTTCGAGCAGAGGCTGGAGAAGATTCAGAAGGAGGTGGAGCTCTTGAAGGAGCAGAGGAACCAGCAGAAGCAGGTGGCTGACTCTGCCATTAGGCAGAGAGACATGTACCGCATCCTCTTACAGACTACTGGGGTCGAACTTCCTCCACAGGGTGAGCTCACTATAGTATGGTTATAGTATAAGATACAAGACTACAAGGTTGGATTTACTGATAATCTAGCTAACTGGTTTATCCTGCTCCATGAAATCCTGGAAGAGTCTAAATCTCAGATCTAAAAATAGATCCTTGAACGCATGATCCATCTGATGAATGCATATCTGATGTGTGATTGCTTTGACTATGCATTTATCTAAGGCATTAGTGAAGCAATACCTACTGGTGGTTCTGCTTTGTCACTTGTAACACCTGCATCATTTGCGCACATGTGTTAGTTAATTGGGTTAATTGCAGAAGGGGGAAATGTTGGTAAATTCAGAAAGGATGGTAAATTCAAGATGAAATAAGGTTAAAACTAGCCCATTAGTTGAGAGTTGGTCAGAGGAGGTTAAGACTGGAAGCTCCTGTGCTTGTGTACAAAGTATTGTGGAGTAGATAACAGGAGTAGATGCTGGTGCCAGGCCCAGAAGTGGTAATGGAAACTGTTTCACTTTGAAGATAATGGTGCTCTAATGATGATGTAAGTAATGAGCCTTTGTGCATAATGGTAGCCAACCAGAACTATGTGATATTAAATTAAAGGGAGGGTGATTTATCACCCTGTAGTCAAATGTGTAAAAATGAAGGTGCTGGACACAGCATTTTGCGTTTGTATCTGTATCCCAGGTATATACTGGCTGAGACATAACCTTGAATAAATTCAGCAGTCTTTAGCATTGAAAAGTTTTTTGATATGTTTAAGTTGTGTATTTTTTTCAGGCTCAGAAGGTGGCTGTGAGTCCTCCAGCAAAGCTGTGGTCTTGCCCGCTCGATGCTCTACAAGCCAGTCTGTAGCTTCCGAGGTGGCCCAGGCCATACAGACCAAAGTGGCTTTCAAACAGGTCAGTCCAGCTGCTCTACAATATAAGCTTTTACACACAGCCTTCCTTTACATTTTGCAGCGCATAATCTTGTTAATAATGACTTGAACACACTGGCTATATTAATTAAAACTGACAGGTCTCTTAAACCTGAGCCAGATGATATAAATTGTACACTTTCTTTCCCATAGCTTAATGAAGCCTTTGCAACCTATAAGAAGGAGAAGGCTGAGAACGACAAGCTTCTGAATGAGCAGAATGAACGCCTGCAGGGTCAGGTGTCTGACCTGATCTCACAGAAGGCCAAACTCTCCTCTCAGTTTGAATTTGTGTCTAAGCGGTGAGTAGGTCTACACGTGTGTCTGTGTTTGATGCCTTGGGTCTTGGGCCAAAGGTTTCATGCACCTTCAAAAAAAAATTCTAGAAACATTGTTATAGTGCAATAAATATATTTCTGTTGTAGCTTGCCATATAAACTACCATTACTAACAGCTCACTGTGCTGACTGGCAGGTATGCGATGCTTCAGGACAGTCTTAACAGCTACAGAAGAGAGATCAGCTCACAACGGGAGAAGATTCAGAAGCTCTCTGCTACATCTCAGAAATATGAACAGATCATCCACACTATGACTCAGGATCTGAGGGAAGCCAATGAGAAACTAGCAGTAGCTGAGGTGTGAGGTTTTCATGTTTGATGCTGCTGTTTTGCCTAAAGGAACAAGCCTGATTTAGATGTGCAGTTTGCATGATACAAATTTAGCAGCTTCAGGTTTTTCTCTTTGTTATTAGTGATATTAAATGTGTACAAACCTAAAAAAATCTTCAAACACAAAACATTTATTGCCTGAGAAAATACATTTTGAATGAGGTGTAGTTTTTAAGTCCTGCATGTCACTTTTTTTTCCGTCTTTAGGTTCGATGCGAGAACCTGCGTAAGGAGCGTGACATTCTGAAGCAGGTGGAGAACCGCCTTAACCAGGAGAAGGAGTCCATCCTGGCTGAGCAGCGTGGACAGAACCTGTTGCTCGCCAACCTAAAGTCTATCCAGGTACAACTCTGATCATAAGTATACACTCACTGTTAGTGTTTTGTGTTTAAAGCCAAATGACCTTTCTTATTCATAAAGGTGATCACTTGGTTCTCTCTGATGTTCTAGCTAACAATGGAGCGCTCCGAGGCAGATATCAGACAGCGCTATGCTAACCAGATTGTGCAGTTGGAGAAGGAGATTGTACAGCTGAAGAAGAGAGTTGAACAGGAGGTAGAACAGAGGCATACTGTCGAAAGAAACCAAGATGTAAGGTCCATTCTGAGTTTTTCTTTCTTACTCATTTAAAATTTAAAACCTCTTTTGACTAATTTTGATTATATAGAAGATTATCTGGGTAAAATGTTTTACCAGTGCACTAAAATCATGCAGTTCTTCACTTATAAAATGGAGATTTTTTTGTTTTATAATAGTGTGGTGGTCCATGTCATGGCTTTAGATAAAATACATCTGATATGCAAAGTACAGGAGAACAAGAATGTTGTATCTGGGGTTTTTTAAGCCACTGGCTTATTCTTTGAACACAAAAGTGGCTTTGCTGCGCTTTCAGTGCATGTCAACTTGACCTTAACGGTCTCAACTCTCTTTCTCTGGTCATGGCTCTCTCTCTCTCTCTCTCTCTCTCTCTCTCTCTGTCTCTGTCTCTCTCTTTCTTGTGTGCACTCCCACACTCCTGTTTAACCCCTCGCTCACTGTGTGTGTGCACAGAAAGAAAAAAAGGGTAAATTAGAATAAATGAATAAGTAATAGGTGAGGGTTATTACCTTTACCATGGCTCCTGTCATGATCTAGCACCTGCTGCTACATGAGATATTTATTAATAAATATCTGAATATGATGCCAGTCCTGTCTTCCTGTGACTTAGCATGGTGACACGACCAACACTAAATATACTTTCTAATTTACATGTTCATGCATATTCACTGATCCTTGTCTTCTGTATGAGGATGAGTGTGTGGAGAACTTTCTGTTCATAAGAATTGTCTAGATCTTGAGACTCATCAGATATTTTTTTAGGTTTTGGGGAGCAATTACATGGGTTTTTCACATTTATGGCATTTATCACATAGGTGATATAAGTTTTCAGTAAATGGAATGATCATTTTAAAGCTGCATTTTGTGTTTACTTGTGTTGTCTTTATCTTATTTTAAATGAGTCATTTGATCTGAAACATTTTGGTATGATAAATTAGCAGAAGTAGAAGAAATTGGGAAGGGGGCAAATACTTTGTCATGGCACTATATATCTTTGATTTATTGCAAGCAGCTGTGTTGTACCATTCCTATTGTTTCCTTTTTTTTGCTTTAATTTCTACTTGTTTACATGTCAAAACACTTATCTGATTGTTTTTTTTTTCTTCTTTTATGGACTTGGCATGGTTAGGTTCAGCTGGTGGAGGTTAAGAAGCAGCTGACGGCTCAGAACGCTCTGCATCAGAAGACCAAGGAGCTCCTAAAGAGCACTGAACTGCAGGTTGCCACTCTGAGACAGCAGCTGAACAATTCGGAGAATCAGAATGGCAAACAGCCTGTTAAAACCTCATCCAGCGGTAGGTGCTGTTATCATTAAAGGTTTTTTTTGCCATTAAAAAACGTTAACAGTATTGGGGATTTCTGATATTATTGTTTAGAATTGTGTATTATTATTGTTGTTTAGGGGAATATGAGCAACTCGGTTCATTTCTCTGACTGTGTTCATTTCTCTGTGTTGTTTGTTTATGCTGATGAGTTTGTCTTTGAATAGTAAATGTGTGACATCTGTGCTTCTGGTTCTCTCTCCAGCTGAAGCTCCTGGTGTGCCTGAGCAGGAGGTGGAGGAGTTGCGTGCACGTCTGCAGCAAACCGAGGACCAGAACTCGGATCTGCAGGAGCGCCTGAAGAGCGCACAAAACAACCTAGAGGAATACAGAGCCATGGTGCTCAGCCTGGAAGACTATATCAGCAAAGACAAACAGGTGGGATTGGCTGAATTTTAGGTATCGCATCTGGCATACACTGTATATAAATCTATAAATCTGTGTCTCTGAAAAGTTTTTCTATGCAGCTAGAAAAATATACATCAATCAAAACAATTTTCGATACATACGATAACGCTCTTAAAGTTCATTCCACCTATGCCTTATGTCCCGTTCAGGCACTTGAAGAGGCACGCCTATCCATCGAGAACCAACTGAAGGAGGCCCAGGAGCTTAACAGGCAGCTGGAGAACCGGATAGCTGAAGCAGAAAGGGAGAAGCAGGAGCTCCACGAGGAGAAGCACAAGGCTGTGGAGAATGTGGAGAAACATGTAAGAAAGCAGAATCTCACTTCTATGGTGTTAGCTTTTCAACATCTGGCCCATGTTTGAAATTCACATTGTACAAGCAGCTCTCATGAGTCTCAGAATAAGATTAAGAAGAAGCAAAATATTGACAATGTATATTTATTTGACTGGTTCAAAAAAAAAAAAAAAAAAAAGCAATTTCTAGTTTTGTCTCTTGTCTCTTGCTGTGTGGCAGGTGAGAGAGCTAAAGCATAGTCTGTTAGAAATGCAGACAGAACTGCAAGATGCACTACAGAGAGCAACATCTGCTGCAGCCAAGGAGCAACAAGCCACACAGGACAGCCAGCAGCAGGTGGGTCTACCAGTAATCCCACAGTTTACTTTTATTTACTAAAAATGTGTGTGGAAAACCTATAAAAAAGTATCACAGTATTTCTAACCTTCTTGTCATTTTTTTTCCTCAGACTAAACTGGCCATAGAGGCACAGAATAAGTATGAACGGGAACTCATGCTCCATGCTGCTGATGTCGAGGCTTTACAGGCTGCTAAAAAACATGCCCAAGATGCAGCAAAGAGCCTCAAAGAGATGGAGGATAAGGTCCAAAAGACCACTGCTGAGCTCCAGCAGGGCCGTTCAGGCTGGGAGCAGCAAGAGAAAAGCCTCAAGGTAATAACATTGATAAAGGAGTAACCCATTCGAAGAGTGTTGTTGGGCTTCAGTAGTGTGTTTAAATTTCTGTAAACACTTTTATCGACCATCCTAGTCATATTTGTGTGATGTGATCCTAATATCAATAGCACATTTCACACACTGACTGTTAACGATGTGTTCAGGAGGAGCTGGTGAAACAGGGGCAGCGTGTAGAAGACTTTCAGAAACAGAACAACATGCTCCATGAACAGATGGAACAGTTGAGTGTTAAAATGGCTGCCACTGTTCAGGAGCATGCAGCTGGAGAAGGCATTCTAAATGTTTCTTTTAACGAGGAAGACAAAACACAAGAGCAGATACTTGAGATCCTCAGGTGAGTGTCTTGCATAGTTCTACAGGGCATCATGACTTGCTCTCATTCTGCATGGAGGATATGTCATGCATGGGGCAGTCATGGTCTGGTGGTTAGGGTGTCTGCCCCGTGATCGGAAGGTCCCGGGTTCGATTCCCGTGACTGACAGGACTTGGCTGAAGTGCCCCTAGTGTGTGTGTTTGCTAGTGTGTCTCACTGCATGGATGGGTTAAATGTGGAGGTTGGATTTCACTGTGTGCAAGCACAAGTGACAAATATGTCTCACTCACTTGTATCTTGATTTTGATTATGTATTCATATGTATACGTCTTCTGTAGGTTTGTGCGTCGGGAGAAAGAGATAGCTGAGGCTCGGTTTGAGGTTGCTCAAGTAGAAACACAACGCTACCAGCAGCGCATGGAACACCTAGAGAAAGAGCTGAAGGAGGTTCAGGACAGCCTGACAGCCGAGCGAGACAAAGTACAGGTTAGAAACACACAATGCATAGATCATACAATAATACATGATGAACAATTAATGTTTTATACAACGTGCTTTATACTGCTTATTTTGTTCTTTACAGATGACCACAAAGGCCATGGCTCAGCAGGAGGACAAACTGAAAAGGCTGGAGAGTTTGAATGCTTTGACTGAGACCAACAAGATGCTGAAGGAAGAGAAGAACCGGCTGGAGCAGGAGCTGCAGCAGACCCGGGCCAAGGCAAGGACATTTATTCCATAACATTATTTTGCTCTTGTAAGCTTCTAGCATGCATTCACTACAATCTAAAAAGTATGAAATATAGAAATTGACTAATGGCTGCACCCTATATCTGAACTCATTTTATTCCATATGTATCTTAATTGCATTGTAAGATTTTAATGTTTCATATGATTTTAATTTTAATGTTTCTCCGCGTACCCATAAGAAATGTTTTATGATGGACATTTGGAACAATCTACACAATTAATCAGCCACTTAAAATAAAACGGTGAAAATGACTACAGTTTATGAAAAGCTTATTTAGTGACCTTAAAAACCCAGGAACTATAAATGGTGTGTACATTTAAATCATATATTTTCATACGAGTTCAAATGAGTCTTCCTGGTTTCCATGTCAAAGTATATATGCTGCATCAGTAATCATTTAATCAATCATTTAAGTAATCAATCATGTATGTTCATTTCTTATGAAAGTGCCTGCCTGAATTACTGTTTGAATTGTTTTTAATTATAAAATTAAATAAAAAATATTATCCATCTTTATGTTAAGAAAAATTTGAATTCTTTCTGTTTAATTTCATCACCAACTTCTGTCATTTACTAATAAGAACCACTCAGTGTTTAGTCTAAAAGCATGCTGTAAATTTCTCCTTCAGATGCATAAGTTGGAGACCGACATGAGGCCTCTGCAGGAGAGCAACGCGGAGCTGAGTGAGCAGAATGGCATGCTTCAGGCTGAGAAGCGGCTCCTAGAGGAGGATGTGAAACGCTGGAAGAGTCGCACTCAGGTCTGCAGTTCTGTTTTTCACTGTACTTTTTAAAGATATACATTAGAACCGTTCCTATGGTATGTCTTTAAGTGTGAGTGATGAGTGTGTGTGTGTGTGCAGCAACTGGTGAGCCAGCAGAAAGACAGTAATCAGGAGGAAAGTAAGAAACTCCAAACAGAGAAGGAGGCCCAAGTCAAACGCATCCAGCAGCTTACAGAAGAGACGGCTAAACTGAAGAGCGAGTTGGCCAGGTCAGTAATTGAACAGCGTCTGTGGTGTTTTTAGTGAAATACATCAGCCAAAATAATGAATGTTAATGGAATCTAGTGGTGCAGCTTTAGCAGTATTTAAACAATATAAAGCTAATTGGCCTTTAGTTGTTAATTGTTTAGTGGTGTTGGGAGCTGGAGTGTCTGAG
>JAOTRJ010000053.1:20093451-20105467 GCA_028564905.1 Leptodoras praelongus
TTGGTCACAGATGCGCCAGCAAGACGTGCACCAACAATTTGTCCTCTTTTGAACTCTGGTATGTCACCCATAATGTTTTGTGCATTGCAATATTTTGAGCAAAACTGTGCTCTTACCCTCTAATTGGCCACCAGACTGGTCCAATTTAGCCATGAAACCTCCCACACTAAAATGACAGGTGATTCAGGTTCATTGTCTAACCCCTGTATATAAAATAATAAGAAATATACACAAACATACAGTCTAAGAGAATCAGTCACTGTAGAAAACATGAGAGACTGTGTGTAAATATCATCTGTATTATGGGGAGAACCTGAAAGCGATGACACTGCCAGGCGTGAGACGCTCGAACACAATCTCCTGCACAAACTCGCTGCGGCCTCGTGATGTTACTCCAGCCTGCTTCACCACACCGCTGTCCTTCAGCTGAGACACAAAAAGCACCAACACTGAGCAAGTCTGACACACAGACTGACTGAGTGACTACTGCACAGACAACCTGAAGGACATACAGGACAAACCATGACCATCCAATTTCATACAATACAATATTCATACTGTTTCACATAAGCACATGATTATTATATTTATGAGTCCTTTGGTAAAGGTGCTACAGTCATCTGCTACAGTCATGTCTCATCTGCTTAGCCTTTTCAGCAAGGATACAAAGAATATTAAAAAGCATGCAGTAATCATTTAAAAGCCCTATATTTAGATATTTAGAGCCCTCCTGGGTCTTTAGTGCACAATTACTGCCATCGTCATCAATAATCCAGTCCCACTTCGACTGCAAAAGAGGTCATGAGAGAAACTCCTCTTTTGTTTCACTCACATATTTTACAAATTAATATCAGAAATATTTTGATTTGAAACCTACAAATCCAAGTTTATACATCTTTGAAATGACATGAATTTAAACCTACAGATAAAAAATTGTTTTAACTACATTTATTAGTAAAACTAAGAACAAAAAGGAAGAACAAAAAGAACACCTCCGTGCTTGAGAGGTTGAAAAGAGGAGAATGTGTGTGGGAGTGTGTGTAATTTCACACAGAGGCACTGTGTAGGCACTAACCTGGATGTGCTCTTTAATCTCCACTGTGAACGCGGGCAGGCCGTTGATGCTCTTCTCGTCTTTTTTGTAGGAACCGGCCTGAGTCTCTATTGTACGGGCCTCCAACACCACCTCCTCTATCTTACCTGAGAGAGAGAGAGAGAGAGAGAGAGAGAGAGGATAAAGAGAATCATATTGTATTGTAATTTATACCACAGTGCCACTGAATTCTAGATTCTGATGGTCAGAAGGTGCTTATTAATTAAGGGATAATGTACAGTGAGTAGGGGTGTAGTGATGCAAAAACGTGACGATGTGCATCATGGACATGTCATGATATCACGTGCGCTCTGTTTATAATCCTTCATGCTTTCATACAACACTGTGTCTTCTGCCTCATTAACAGCCTAGCAGCTTCAAAACAAAAGCAAACGTGATGCAAACTTTGGAGGCAGAAAGTGTAGTAATAACCACAGACAGATGGATGGACTACAAGGGTTACCCAGTGCTCTGTCACTATAACAGCACATTACTCACTGGAGAGTGAGAATTGGCGAGGTCCTACTCCAAACTCGCCCTCTTTTCGAGTCACACAGGGCTAAAGACACCCGAGGAGATCGGCTGTTTCAGAGCGCGAGCTTGTAAAAGCTAATCACAATATTGCTGTCGTTACGGACAATGAAACATGTAGGTAGCGGTGAAGGAGGCTGGACTAGCTCCACACATTAAGTGTTTTACCCACACTTTAAAGCTTGCTTCCCAAGCAGGACTAAACCACGTAAACCACGTCAGTCAGTTGTTGGGTCGAGGAGACAAAAAATTCTTTTAAAAAGTTTTTACTCAAGAAATCTATACATTATTTTGAATTGTTATTCTTCAAAAAAAAGGGAATAAAAAGGGAATGTTTTCACTCAGTTATTTAAGATATGGTGAAGCTATGGTGAATGTATACAAGAAAATGTGCATTGTTTTACACTTCAGAAATAAAAAAGAACTGAGTTTCATAATTATTGTTTGTTTATTTTGTTTAAAATATCGAAAGAAAATCGAATCATGAACAGACTATGTCTTTACACCCGCAACAGTGAGCCTGTCATTATTGTGAATTAAACAATATAATGAATATATTCAGCTTTGGAGTTGTAACAGTGACTCCACTTTGTGTCGGGCAACACACCCCAATTTTTGAGCACACTCCCAACAGTTTATACAAATGTAAGCTCCCGTTGTTGGTGCTGCATTCAGCATACTGTTCTGAGAGACTCCAGTTTCAAGAGTTCTTCCTGTCATTCCTCACACACAAGGCTCACCTGGGATGAACATGGGTGGAACCTCGAGTGAGTAATGGTGGTGTTTGGGGTTGTGGAAGGCGGTGCGACACACGGCCACGACGGACTGGTGTGAACTCGGAGAGTGACGAGTCACGGCAACAATGTCTTCATCGACCTGATCCACATACACCTGGAGAGAGCATGGACGCACACGAACACACACACACAGCACTGGAACACTTACGCACTCAATGCAGCTGAGGGCACCTACGATTACACATGAATTGTTAACCTATAAACTCATTCCCAAACACATGGATCTTCACACATATGTTTTTACCCACTAGATCATAAACAGTTGAAAATGTACATAGAAAAAAAAACATTTAATGATACACACACTTAACCTATACATACACTCTGTGTGCTCACCTGGATGAAGCCGTTAGCTGCGAGCTCCTGGTGCAGGCGGTTCAGAGCCAGTTTTCCGGCGATGATGCCTGTCTGTAGACTGACATGCCCGGGGCCGGGCTGCTTGGCCTGCGGGTCCCACTTCTGATAAAAGCGCTCCTCGGACACCACTGAGATCTGTTACACAGCACCATGTACTCAGCTTTTACAGTTTCACCTTCTCAACTTTACTACAATTTCTAAAAGATCTGTTGAAAAGGCTTATTTTTTATTCTTATTGAATAGTTTTATGAAACAAGTCTGCCGTTATCGTTCTGCAGTGAGGAGTGTGATCTTACCTGATGAGGCACAAGCTCGTCATAGCCTCGAGTGCTACCCGTGGCACAGCAGGCCATAGAGACGATGGCAGAGCTAGGCAACGAGTCGAACGCAGAGCGGATCTGCAACATGCACACAAAAACAGACTCAACCAATACCAAGAGAACACGGATAAAGAACAGGATAAAAGGAGGCTAACAAAGTCTGTAGAAACACAGTTGGATTACAGTCTCTATCTGTAAAACTACAAAGTGCACCTGTACGGTCAGTGGAGCTGATAAAATGGACAAAATGAGGTGGTATTAAGGTTACGGCTGATCGGTACATATTTCAAAATATACTCAAACATTCCTTCAAACATGAAGGAACCTATTGAAGGAAAACTATTTCAGAAATTGAACCTTGCTGTGACCTTGACCCTGTTTGGAGCAAGTGCAAAATCTAATCTGCTCACTGGCGAGAGATCTGACAGACACTTAAGCACTTGCTTTTGCAATATCACAGACAGTAGAGATTCCTGAACGAAAGGATGGATGGACAGATCGAGGCACAGGCACCCTGAAAAATCCCTCCACCAAATGATAGTAGAGTAATAACAAAAATAAAACCGTACTACCCATAAACTCCATTTCTAGAAAGGTTTCTAAGGACACTTTCTAAAAATGCAATAAAAACTAAAAACTGTAATTTGTTATTTTTGGGATACAACTGTATGGCTTTGTAGACACAGAGTGTGTGCTTGACTGGCCTGCCTATAGTCCAGATCTGTCTCCTTTTGAAAATGTAAGATGCAACATGAAGAGGCAAATCAGACATTTTACATTTACAGCATTTGGCAGACACCCTTATCCAGAGTGACTTATATTTCTCACATGTATACAATTGAGCAGTTGAGGGTTAAGGGCCTTGCTCAAGAGCCCAACAGTGGCAGCTTGGCTGCGGTGGGATTTGAACTCACAACCTTCCAATAAGCAGTCCAGTGACAACCGACAACCACTGCACAGACAACAGTGACCACGGACTGATGAGCAGCGCAAGTCTTGTAAACAGCAAGAATGAGCAAAAATTCCCCTTGCAAACCTGCAACAATTAGTATCTTCTATTCCCAAATGATTAAAAAGTATAATTAAAGTATAATATTCAGGCGTAAATGAGACGATGCACTGGCTTCCTCTGAGTAAATCACTACTGTGTTACCTGAATGGGACATTCGTTGTCATGTGTGATGTCCAGGAACATGGCGTGGGCGATGCTGGGCACCAGAGGACGGAGAGTAGGCTGCAGGAAGGCTCCTACAGGCTCTCCACCGTAACGGTACACCAATCTACCCTCCTCATGACTGTCTCCGGCACTCATCGCCTCTGCCCCAAACACACACACATACAGCATTATTTCTATACAGTATAACAGCTATACAGTATAACATGCTTTTTTACACATTTTCCTTTAAACTGAAGGTAATAAATATCCTGGAACTCTTAGATGACGTATTTAATTATGAAGAGCATTCCTGTATCTTTATATGGACCTTGTTTTAGGTGCTAAAAGCATGAATGTACTATACCTAAATAAGGAATATTCCTATAACATCAATCTTTAGAAACGTAGCACAAACGCAAAAATGTAGGTCAACATGCTTTGTTAAAGGGACACTAAAGAACCAAGCTAAATAGATTTACAAGCACAAGATCATGCTAACAGTTCTCATGTAGCATTCCTTTGCTGTTAGCTGTATTAGTGATATACAGGGAAATATTCCTGTCTCAAAATACTCCTCTCTCATAATACTCCTAAAATAAGCATTTTCCATTTCTTACTAGTATGAATAACATTATGTAGAAATTTTAATAATAGTGCAAGCCATTTTCTCATAATAAGTGTATCAGAAAGCTGATTCAGAGCGTCTGATTGCATTTTGATTGGCCTCTTGTCAGTCATGTTATGGGCATGCTCCCAATGCTCCTTTCCTCATCACTTGTTCAAAAATCATTGTGAGAAGTCACATGTTTATAGAGTTGTAAGTTAGATTTCTGAGTGTGCTTGAAAGTGCTGTCATGACTGATGCCTTTCTAATACTATCTTAAACTGAACCGCCCTACATTTCGGGGGTGGAGCTTTGTGTAGACGGGTGGAAACGGGAACGGGCTCAATGAATAAAATCAACCATTCATCTTATTCAGCTCCACCAATTTACCTGTTAGATACCTTTTCCCCCCATAAATCATACCTAATACACCTTTATATATGGAAATAATTCAATCGTATTGAAAAAAAACTCCTTATTGTAGCCAGACTGAAATCATACATGTTTACAAAGTTATAGATTAATAGATTAAAGTATATTATATATTATATAGATGGTAATGCATTAGGTTTTAAAATAACTAAATATATTTTAAACTGAATGGCATCAAATGGATTAATCGGGAATTCATTTTTAGGATTTCTTTAAAGCACAAGTTAAAATGAATGCACCTTGTTACATATTAACTTCAAGTAGTTTGTCAAAAGTTTGGACACACCTTCAAATTCAGTGGTTTTTAATTATTTTTAAAGTTTCTGCATTGTAGATTAATACTAAAGTCATCCAAACTATGAAGAAAAACATATGGAATTTTTTAGTAAACAAACGAGAATATGATTACCTCAGGAAGCTGACTGAGAGAACGCCAAGTGTGTGCAAAGCTGTAATCAAAGCAAAAGGTGCCTACTTTGAAGAATCTAAAATCTGAAACATATTTTGGATGGTTTAGAACTTTTAAGTTTACTACATGATTCCTTATGTGTTCCTTCATAGTCTGGATCACTTCAGAATTCATTTATAATGTAGGAAGAAAGAATAAAAAAAAAACATTGAATGAGAAGGTGTGTCCAAACCTGACAGGAACGGTATATATATATTTCCTTATAAGAGTAAGCAATTACACAGGATTTGATGAAAGGTAAAAGCTATACCTCTGATAAGGGAGGAGATGCCTAGTCTAGTGACAAACACATTGTCGAGCTCCTCGCTGCCTGTGAAGAGCTCAGCCACCACGTACAGGTCGGGTCTGATGGAACGTGCTGCAGCCAACATGAACTACAACACCGCATGGTCAGGGGTTAGAGCAGCATGGGAGAGGTAGAGAAGGAGAGAGAAAGAAAGAGAGAGAGAGAGAGAGAGAGACAGGTAGTGGAAGGTGAAGAACAAGAGTGGTAGCAAAAGAAAAAGAAGAATTAAGAAAGACAGAAGAGACAAGACAAAAGAGAAAGAGAGGAAGAAGTGTGGCAGAAAGAGAGAAAAAGACAGAAATGAAGGAAGGGGGGCAAGCAATGAGTCCATATTCATGCACAGGAGAAAAACAAGCGGAATGGTGTCAGTGTTTTTAGATAAACGATCAAGAAAAAGGGAAAGAGGACAAGAGAAAAAGGATGAGCAGAAATTGGTGGAAGTGAAATAGAAAGAGGAGAAGAGACAAAATACACACAGAGAATCTATTAGGACAAGGCCACATGTCAGTTCGCACACACACACACACACACACACACACACACACACACACACTTCACCCCTGCAGTACCTCGGATCAGACTGGATATTCCCAGCCGGTTTACAAACACATTGTCAAGCAGCTCGCTGCCTGTAAAGAGCTCGGCTATAACGTACAGATTGGGCCTGACCGCCCGGGCCGCACACAGCATGGCCTGCAGAGTGAGAACACTCCGTCACTGACAACAACACTCCTTTACACACAGACAGGTTTTTTGCTGGACCCCAGAAGCAAAAATGTATTTTTATTTTTTTTAAATGGATTAAAATATGAGGGTGAATCACAAATTATCCACACTTCAGTTATATTACAACTTCTGCTGCACCGTCTTAACAGCGCTTTCCGTCTGTACGAGGTCGCCGTCTCTGCAGTCACTGCTGTGCATGAACATATGAACATATGAACATGTTACATCAGTTTGTTTGTGACTGCAATGTGAGAAACAGTGGCTGAGCGCCCCCTTGTGATTGGCACGAAAGAAGAGCAGCGTACAGTGGTTTGTTTTTTGCGGTCCGAGGGTGTGTGTGTTGAGATTTGTCGAAGACTTTGTGCACAGTGTGAAGTGTTTCGAGGTGTTAAAGCATCCTCCCTATAGTCCTGATCTCGCATCAGACCATCATCTGTTTGGTCCCCTGGAAGAAGCCCTATGAGTATGAAGATTCACATTGAATACAGCGGTGTGTTCGTGGCTCGCAGCTCAGTCTAAACAGCTTTTAATAAGGGAATACGAAAGCTTGTTGACCAATGGACAACGTGTATAGAAAAGCAGGGAGATTATGTCGAGAAATGATGTCTGTCTTTTCTGAAAGTCGTTTAAAATAATTCTACATCCAGAGTGCGGATAATATTTGGCTCACCCGTGTGTGTGTGTGTGTGTGTGTGTGTGTATATATATATATATACACACTATTATTACTACTACTAATAATAATAATAATAACAGTTAATAACAAGAATCTTATTGCAGCCAATCATGTCCCTGTGGCTGAAAGTCTATAGCACCGTTACGTTAAAACCTGCGTAAAGAAAAAAAAGAATAAATTCCTGCATATAAATGAGTTGAACATGTTGGATATTTAAATCAATCCCAGATTGCATAAGACATTTTCCTTAGTTTGACACTTTGCTTAGTTAGTTTGACAGTGTAGGTCTACTGCTGATAAATATTAGAACATTACAGACTCATTAATATATGGATACATCTTTACATTTAATCTTTAAATTGACTCTTTAAATGTAAAAAAAAAGAAAGAAAAGGCTGCAGTGTTGAACTACAGCAGCATGAATGAATACAGCAGCATGAATGAAGACAAAAACTAAATACTAAAGCAGAAGTGCTGTTTTACATGTAGTAGCAGTTTAAGTATGATAATAAAATGATCACACATGCTGGTGGATACACTAAGCAGGTAGAATTGAGATGGGTGGGCGAGTCTTATACTTCAAATTGATTCATGATCTGGACAAAGAAAATGGTAATAATATTTAGAGAACTCCATTTGAATGCTCTGAAATCTGTGTGTGTGTGTGTGTGTGTGTGTGTGTGTATACCTCGGCTACGTGCAGTGGTGTGGAGTGGCAGTTGTCAAGCCGGACCCCGGTGAAGTACGTAGCCGTGATCTCGGTATATTTCTGCATGTGCGCCCACAGATACGGACAGTCCTCAGGCTTGTTGCCGTACCGAAGCTTCACACTGTCTCCCCAACAGATCAGCTCTCGCCTGATGTACACATTAGAGCCTGAAATAAAGCAGAACAGCAGGATGTGGGTGGAGTTAAACAGCTGGGTGATGTACTAATACTGTATTTTATTTTATACAATGTAAATAATCCAGGGCATTAACAAGGAGCAGGTGAGATTACGCTAGATCGTAAACCCGGGCCCTAATTTACTGCGGTTAAGACCTGGTTTCCAGTTTATCTCAGTGCTGACCTGGTTCTGCAAAATTCCTGAGTGGATCATCACCCATCACCCAGCCATTGTGGGCCAGGAAGTGACACGCTTTGTCCGGCTGGTCCATGAGCAGAAAGTCCTCCTCCAGAGAAGCTGACTGAAATGGGAACGCGAAATACCTGCACACACAAAATTAATAAAATGGAAAAATGCAGCAGAGACAAGCTTTGGAAAGGAGACAGGTCTGGCTGCAGGCATATCGTCTGGCACAAGCTGCAGATATGAAACTATTCAGTGCATCACCTGAGGTGTTTCGGATGGTTTTGGTGATGTTACCTCGTAATCAGAGGGTGTTTTCGGGTGACCGGGCCGAGTTTGGGGCCGTGGTCTGCCAGCCGCTCATACATCACTGTACCCATGCAGCAGTTAACAGCCTGGAAAAAAAAAAATACAGCACAACACTGAACGAGTTATGATGTCATGATGAGTTATGAGGTCATTTCCTAACAGTTTGTAGGCAGAAATGTAGTGAAAAGCTGAGAGTTATGTGGATGAGAATGATAAAAAAAAAATGAGATCATGTAGCTTAACAATGCTGAGTGATCTACACTTCTATTACTCGTTAGCTATATTAGACTCACAGCCTCACTGCAGAACTAGAGTGCGCTGTACAACTGATCATTAGAGTTGAAAGAGAAAACGGTGGACACGTGAGTTCATTCACTCATTCACAAAAACCTCTGGTGTAACAGAAACAGATCAGACCTGCTCCTGATGATAGCTGATTTCGCGATACTGATCTCCATTCAGCTCCTCCAGCCTCTTCCTGAACCAGTTACAGCAGTCCTCTATGGCTCCTGGACTGTTCCTATGGCAACAAAATTCCAAAAAACACATACTCATACAGAGTCTGGGAATAAAATGGCACTGATGCAAACATTATTCCATCAGATTCGTATGGTTATGAAAAACAAGTATCCCATCCTTGCCCATTTCAGTACAACACACTGACCCCTTGGGCACAAAGAGCTCCAGGGCTAAATTGAAGTCCACTGAGCTCCTGAAGCGTCTGTACTGAGGGTCCTGGATGATCTTGAACTGCATCTTGCTGTCTATTTTGCTTCGGTCAGGTTTGGCCCCTGCACACATGGTTAGATTTAAAGGCATAAACAGATTTGAAAAAAATTCAGGCATTCAAAAAATAAATAAATAAAATTCAGAGGTTTGAAACTTGATTGTATTCATTAGTATTAATATGTTTAGTGGCTTATTTCTTTTTTAGATCATTTACCCGATTTGTGCAGCTCTATAATCAGATCATTGTGTTACTACATATTGTTCAGAGCAATACTTTTCTATTATTAAAAATAATACTTCCTTATATGTGAAATAAATCTAATAAAATAAAACGAAAAGAAAAGAAAAACAAATGAACAATTTCAAAGTCATTTCCATGATCATGACATACAGCGGTGCTCACAAACTACCAGGATTGTTTTTAATAAAACAATGCTGTAATCAATCAATAAATGTATTATTAATTTAAAAAAAATGATAATGATTTTATTTTTGGTGTTTAAAATAGCATTTTAGTCCTAAAAATAAAATTAATGTTAAAAAAAAAACACGTCCAAAACCTGTAAGCTGGAAATTAAAGAAAAAAATATAATATAATTATTAATCAAATATAGCAAATATAAAAAAAAATATATAATAAAAAATATAAAATATAATAATAATTTTTTTAAATCACAAAACCAAGAGATCTTAAAAAAGTGTTGGGACATAATCCATCATGATACCGATATTATGCATCATATCATAACTACTGGGACCCGATCAAACTCACCAGTCTGAAGTAAAGTCCTGAACTGTTCCACTATTGGCTCAACTTTGACCTGGAAGAACTCCCACAGTTTAACCTTAGGAAATACATCCTGCCAGAAGATCCCACGAATGGCCTAAAAGGAAGAGAGTTAAAACTAAACTTCCTGCCTCTGTACATACAAGAACAACTCTCTCACACACACACACACACACGCTCACATTGATATGCTGTTCGCTGCGTATGAGTGCCGGGATCCCTCGCTCGGTGTATTTGCCGTCAACGATACTGCAGGTGACGTGCCACAGCGCTCTGTCCAGTAGCCACGCCGGCCTCAGATGGGGCGAGTTCACCAGGTTATAACCACACTCAGGGTGTTTCTGGATCCACACACTGCTCGCAGCTACACAAGGCAAACAAAGCATAGAGGATCATGGGAAATTAATCACTGCTCTATGGGATGTTGTCATGGAAGCATAAAGTATGAACTATATATGCTATACAAAGACACAGATCACATACATACACACAACAGTCTCATTAATATATTCTGTAAACACAAACACACATGTTGGAGATGGGGGGGGGTGGATACAGATTGGGGATGCACTCGGAGACGTGCGAAATCTTTGTGCATTTGTAACGTTGCCATTTTGAAATACAGTAATACAATAAATATCTTATAGATAAGCATATGAGATAAGATTATATATTAGATGTAATTACCAGTTTTTGCATTTGACGTAACATTAAAACCAACCTCTAAATCTACTAAACAAGACGTAAAATGATTATTGTCTCTAAAAGGAAAGGATTTGGGGTCTAATACCCGTATGTGACTTGCAGTCTGGGTTTTGTAACATTTATTAGGTAATGTTTAAATGAAACAAGGGAATCCAGATGAATGCAGACTGAACAATGAGTATTGGATTTGTCTGACATGACATATAACAATGTATAGCTACATATGTTTACAGATCCCCAGCAAAGTTATAATTATATAAACAAAAACTACTTTGGCTTTTTGCTAGTTATGCAGAGTCGGTCAGAATGTAGCTAGTTGGATAATTTTACTCGCTGACCACATTTTCAGATTTAAATCTCTGGGGGTGTGTTGTAGTGTGGATGGGCAGAAATGATGGGCTTTTGGCAGTTTTCGTCTGCCTTTTATAATGCTATAACTGCCTTCATGAGCAGGAGGCAGGCTATGATTTAAGTAATCTGTGACTATGCCGAGAATCATCATGTCATTTGCATCTTAGTGTGGACGGAGATTATTTCTGATACGGAGCTGAAAGGTTTGTCTGGACAGAGATCTTTTTTTTTTAAATGCCGCTTTATAATGAAAACTTGTGTAGATGTAGCTTTAGGATATTAGGTTAGGGTCAGTAGGTGCAGTTACTCTAGCTCACAGACACACACACAGACACACACACAGACACACACACTTACTCCTCAGCAATGTGACATTTAGTTAGACCTGAAGATAAAGTTTCTGATCCTGAATGACCTTTAAGTGCTCTAAATGTTCTGTGTGTGTGCTCAACACTAACCCCGCTCCAGCGTACAGAACTGACCCTAACCCCGCTCCAGCGTACAGAACTGACCCTAACCCCGCTCCAGCGTACAGAACTGACACTAACCCCGCTCCAGCGTACAGAACTGACACTATCCCCGCTCCAGCGTACAGAACTGACCCTAACCCCGCTCCAGC
>JAOTRJ010000053.1:20499325-20512479 GCA_028564905.1 Leptodoras praelongus
GTAAATAGTCATGAAAATAAAGAAAACGCATTGAATGAGAAGGTGTGTCCAAACTTTTGGCCTGTACTGTACAAGGTGTGAAAGTAAACCGAATAGATAAATAAGTTATACAATAGATTTATATAAGTCTAAAAATATAATTTATTTTGTACTGACTTAAAGAACTTAAAAAAATCAATAATAAAAGTTGTATCTAAAAACAATAGAGTGGCTAGAACTGCCCCATTCACCAGTAACCGAAGATTATCCATTTAACCCAGTTATCTTGGATGAAAGTTACCTGGTATAAAATGTCCACTGTAGAGGTGGGTGTTGGTGGTGATCCTTGGCTCTCAATCAACATGACTTTTACCAAATCAATCTACTTCTTCTTCATCTCATCATTCTTGGGAAATTTAAATAAGTAGGCTGAACTGCTCTGCAAATTCTGGCATCCAAGGAAGATGCATTTGTTGGATGAAGGCAAAGCTAACTAGCATTTACATTTACGGCATTTGGCAGACACCCTTATCCTAGCAGTTGAGGGTTAAGGGCCTTGCTCAAGGGCCCAGCAATGGCAGCTTGGTTGGTGCTGGGATCTGAACCCCCACCCTTCTACTCAATAACTCAACACCTTAACCACTGAGCCACCCCTTCCCTAGCAAGCTGTAGGCATCTCCCAAATGGTGTAAATGGAAGTGTAACTGTGGTACAGTTAAAAAGGTGACTGAACATGAATCTTGTTTTTCTTGCATATCATAGACCTTGTCAGGTTTGCATCATACCTTTTATAGAGCAGACTCAGCCTGTGGCTCAAGCCAAGGATATCTACATTGTTCTTAAGACTAACACACTACAGAAAAGCATTAATGTAAGAGAGCATGTTCCTGTCCTCCAGCATCTTTCAGCTCCATTCTTACATAGACTGTTCTTTCAGGAAGTGGATTATGCCAGTGCTGTGACATTTGCATTGGGTGAAAATACAAAAGGGAATGAGACAGTAAAACCGAGCCGAAAAATAAATATTTGTATCCCAGTAGAGAGAGACAACACCGTGACTTTCAGCCTATTTAAACTGCAGATATTGTTTTAGAGAAGCAGCTTCATAAAAATGTAATATAGTGAAATGCTATTGCAACATATTTAGATTTTTGAATATAACAGCATATTATATTCGGTGTGGTGTGGGTTTTATTACCTCTTACACGATTAAGCCATAGGTTTTGTTCTCAGATGCAAACTGGGGTCCCAGAGTGACCCTTGGGTTCCATCTTCCTGCCTGTGTGTCTCTTCCAGTCTGAGTGTTTCCTATTACACCGAGTTTAAAATGTGGAGAGTTTTAGGTGAAACGAATGCAAAAATGCAATGGACATAAACTACACATAGTAGCTTATACCTGATTGGTCAGAAGATGTTAATTCATACATTTTCTATGGCCATATGGCTTTGACAAGTACTACTGCCTTTAAGTTATGTCACAGATATGCATGGATTTTATGTTTCTATTAGATGTATAGGACTGTACGTTTTGCGTCCCTACGTGTGCATTGACATTCATACTACTGCCCCATGAAGTGGAATAGTCTCTAGGAGGCACATTACCCTACCTCATTAAGTTTCATATGTGGCGTAGCACCACCTAGTGAATAATGTTCAAACAAAACTCTAGCAATTCACTAACCGATATCTTGTGACGTAAAGGCTCAAATGTCATGGAATTTCACACCCCACATCACTACAGCCTTCTTTAGATGTACACCAAACTTTGTGAAATTTCATCCATAAGGGTGCTGTAACTAAAACATTTCAATATCTCAAGAAATGCTTAAGCAACAGTTTTTCAATTTGGTATGTTTATTTCACTTTCACATTATTGCTCTTTCTCTCACTTTATAGCACCCTCACTCATAGCTGCTATAATGTAAGTAATAGCAGGAACTAAAATGATTTTACAATATGCCATGTGTAATTGCTGGCAAGTGGTGTTAGCAGAATAAAACACCCAATAACAAGCCATTTTAAAACATAATCAACTTCAGGATGGTAGTGACCCTCCTGCGTTATTTTCTCTATAACTACATGTCCTGTTGTGTCAAATTTTTTTACATTTTTCACTGTCATATGGGGATTTAGTCAAGTTAAGTTGGGTTTAATTTTCACTTTTGTGTATAACTTGTATATATGTTGAGGCAAAATTTCTTCAGGACCATGGGCAGTTTATTCGGTTCACTCTTAACAAATCTTGATTCTATTAATGTGTTATTTTCTCGGAAGAATCTTTCACATTAAGAGCTGGAAATCTACCAGAAATATCTATTTGTTCAGAACTTTTTTGTTCTTAATTTCCTGTATTAACTCCAGTCTTATAAAGCAGACTTAATAAACAGCTGGGATTGAGAGGCATCTTTAGGGAGAAACTTTGCCTCCACAGCAACAAAGGCAAACTGAAATGGAGTCATTCCCGAACAGCGGTTTAATTAAGACACTCTTCCGGTATTTCCTGTGGGCATTTCCCTGTGTGTTCAAGATGTGATTGCTCAAGTTCTCAAACACCTCAGAGCTACCAGGATGTAGACTGTGTGGAGCATGTTCCAGGCTCTCATTGATACAGACATGTCCGCATGCTGCATAATGTTCAGAAATTCATTAAATTATCTTTGAAGGGATAACCAGTTCACTTCCACTTCATGTAATGTGTAAGTGGAGATCGCACTCTTTGATGACTAGGAATAGACAAGCTTTATTTCTCAACAGCAGAAATAGTAATGCTGCTACAGTGCTTTATACTGTTTTCCTGTTTATGAGATCTGCCTTAGTATGAAGAACATAGGTAATAAACTAGCATCGGTGTCCATCTGTTTATCTACATCACTTTGCTCATTTCAGCACACTGAAAGTGCAACAAGAAAATGTCTTCTATTTGTTTCATTTTAAATATCCAATATATCTTATCTTTATCTTGGTGATTTTCAATATAAACAGAGCTGCTGAGAAAGGAGTCCTAAAAGCGCTAATATATGATTTGAGATAGTGGCTATGGGTATGATACAATATCTTATGCCGGCTTTATTGGACTGAATGGGTGTGATGTCATAAACAGTCTTTATTGGACTGTATGGTGTGTGACTTTGTGGACTTTATAGTGTGATGTCATATGCAGGCTTAATGGAACTGTATGGTGTGATGTCATATGCAGGCTTAATGGATCTGAATGGTGTGATGGCATATGCAAGCTTTATTGTACTGTATGGTGTGATGTCATATGCAGGATTTATTGTGCTGTATGTATGGTGTGATGTCATATGCAGACTGTATGGGACTGTATGGTGTGATGTCATATGCAGACTTTATGGGACTGCATGGTGTGATGTCATATGCTGATTTTATGGGATTGTATGGTGTGATGTCATATGCAAGCTTTATTGTACAGTATGGTGTGATGTCATATGCAGGATTTATTGTGCTGTATGTATGGTGTGATGTCATATGCTGATTTTATGGGATTGTATGTTGTGATGTAATATGCAGACTTTATTGTACTGTATGGTGTGATGTCATATGCAGACTTTATGGGACTGCATGGTGTGATGTCATATACAGACTTTATGGGACTATATGGTGTGATGTCATATGCAGGCTTAATGGGACTATATGGTGTGATGTCATATGCAGGCTTAATGGAACTGTATGGTGTGATGTCAATGTGCAGGCTTAAGAGTGTGATGTCCTATACAGACACTACAGGACTGTACAATTGTGATTCCATGTACACACTATACAGGATTGTATGCTTGTGATATCATACATATCCTACTGGATTTTACAAGTATAATGTCATACGGTGTGACATCATATTTAATCAATATTGCATGAGCAGGAGCACTGAACTGGCCATATGCATGAGGCTACACAAGGCTGCATGCCCAAGTAATCATAGCCATGCTGATAATCAGTACGACCACACAATTGAAAGTGTGATATTGCTTTTATACAGCAGCTCTATAAAAAAGAAATGAATACTGAGCAGCTGACATTTCAAACACAGTGTGGCCAAATATTTTGATTAGATTTAGTTATTTAGTAGAATGAAGTTATTTAAAAGTTTTGTTATTTCATAGATGCCACAGATGGATAGAGTGTTGTATGTTGCCATGAAAGAAACAAATTGACTGGCAGCTCATTGTATATGTTTCAGTGTAACACACTATTGCTTGAATTGAAATTGTATGTAGTGAAAACAATCTCAGTGATACAAGCAGTGCAATATAACAGTGCTGTTATACCAAATACCAGCAGTTTTGTTTGATAGGATTGCATGTAACCTATGTGTGATTGTATATTAACGTAGATGTCATATATACACTTTCTCTCCTCCAGTACAATTGTGATGACAAATAACAAATGATCATTTTCACATTAAACCCCAAGCTCTTGTATGCATCACAGTTAAGGAACACTGCGATTCTGGGTTGTGCTATATTTCCTCGTCGTGATTCCCTTCCTCTAAAGGCACTTAGAGAAATGGGGGGAATCCTCCTATAGAGAATGGATAATTTCCATAATGTTATACCCCCCATGCTCCCTTTTCTGTTTTCCCTTATTTTGCAGGCTATTAAGTTTGATCCTGAGACCCATCTCCCTGTAATCACAGACAGCTGCACGGGCTGCCTGAGTGTGTGTCCCATCATCAGTGACTGTATCACCGTGGTTAGCGATATGACGCCATTCGTGCTCAAGAGAGACCTGCCACCCATTAGCCTTGTCTGCTAAAGCCAGACCACACACACACACACACACACACAAAAAATGAGGAGGAAAAAAAAAGCTTGGCATCAGGTTTGCTGCATTGATTCAGCTCATAATTGCTGTGTAAAAAAATTACCTTTATTATGAAAATGAATAATTAGCCAGTAGAAATAATTGCCTCACGTTCCCAAGCCAGTTATGCAGAAATAATTGCACTCGGGTAAAAAATAGCAAGTTGCATTATTTTGAGACAATAGCCTGCAGTGCTGTTTAGCATTTGTACAACTTGCCAAGGTTTCTTCATCAAAGTGGACACCAGTTGTGTTGTGGAAAATCACAGATACAGTATATTAATAAAAAGTATTTATTATTATTTGATTTTTTTATTTTTATTTATATTTTTATGTATTTATTTAGATTATATTTTAATTTTAATTTAATTTTATTTATTTATTTATTTAAACTTTTTTTTTTATTTATACATAGGAGTAACTCACATAATCTGCATACGTTAAGGAAAATCAGTAAATAATTATACATGTCTAAAAAGTACATGTTTAGTGCAATTGGGAGGATATAGAAATTTACATGATTTAGTGCAACTTTGTTCACGACAAGCTTAATTATGATGTTTCTACTTAATTGCATTTAATTGCAACTGTAAGCAGTGTTTTGAAATCTAAAACACACGTGATGATTTGTCTAACCGTATTATTTAATTGAGTAATACACTCAAGCTGTGCATCACTTAATCGAATTCTAAATGCGTGCTTATAAACTCGTCTATTAATGCAGCGGCTCTCCCGCTCCCCACAAAGCATGAATCATCCAAATTGTCTTCATGACAATGACTTTAGATGTGTCCTCTGAATAGTTGCGCGGCGCACAATTAGTTTTGCGAGACAAAGTGTTCTTTGTCGTTGATTTGAATAAAAGTCAGAAATGCGTTTTGCATACTCTCTGTTCTTTTATAACGTGATTAATCCTCGACTTTGCAAACAAACACACCGTTCGGCACGCTGGATTCATTTAAAGACATTGTTAATTAAAATGCTATCATAACCATCTCTTCAGATTTGGTGTGAAATGCATGAAAACACTGCTGGTGAAAACAGCAGCTGGGCGTTTGCCAGTTACTTTAGACTGCACAATAATAAGTTATTACATTGAAAAGTCTGCATTAATAATAATAAATCTTTAAGTGAGACTGGAACTTCAATCCTTTGGTCATGACAAAACCTGTGTGATTGACAGCTGATTGACAGCTCAGGATCTATCCATGAAATTGATCATTCTTCATGCCGGCTTAATCACCCACTTTAAGCACTGAAGGCTGTTCTGTAAGGTTGGCTCTTGTGACCTGAAATAAATTGCCATTAAGGCTGTAACCATGGTAATCAAAGTTCACAAAGTAACAGCTCTAACACCAGGGTAGGACAGAGTGCTCAGCAATTTATGTAACTATACGACCACCAGCACTAGCTGCGGCAGTGTTATGTGGTGCAGTATATACCTATATATATTTTTTTTTAGAAAGCTTAGCAGAAATAGGATATCACAGGATATCAGGTTGATACTAAAGGCTTGCATCCAGACTGTGATCCTTTGGGACCCAATTGTCATGTGGGCACAACTTAGAAGTAAGCACTGAAGCTTGCAAAACAAGCAAATACCTCAATCATGGTCATAGTCACAGGCTACACACTGAAGTACCAGAAGAACTGGTATACCAGTTAATACTTGTTGCACAGTCCTCATGCTGATGTTTGTTAAGGCCCCAGCATTGAATCCTGATGTTACTTGATGCAGTGATGCACACCTATAACGTGAAATGATTCTTGCCAGCCGACGCTGCTCACGTTCACCTAGAGTCTCTTTATGGCCACGCTGCTGTCATAAGCTCAGTGGTTAAGGTGTTGGGTTACTGAGTAGAAGGTTGGGGGTTCAAGCCCCACCACAACCAAGCTGCCACTGTTGGGCCCTTGAGCAAGGCCCTTAACCATCAACTGCTCAGTAAGTCACTCTGGATAGGGGTGTCTGCCAAATGCCATAAATGTAAATACCACCATACACCTATGAAATGCTCATATGTGAAAATCTAAATTTTGCTTCTACCTCTGAAATGCTATAACCCATCTCATGAGCTCTAACTATTAAACCTTGTTTAAAATCACAAAATCGTGATAACTCACCATTCTCATGGCGGAAAACAGCTCTAGAAGCTTCCATAGATGTCTATCGCTTTATATAGGCACTCACGGATGCAACCAATGACGTGCATGGGTGGCGTTGCTGTGTATTTTGCATAGACTCCAGTGCCAGTTCTTCTGGCACTTCAGTGAACTTTCTCAGTGAATTCAATTCAAAAATTATTGTGGGCAGGAACACACAAACAGTCCTGTGCACATTTCTAACCGAGACCAATTTTGAACTCTCATTTTCCTGTGTTTTTTTTCAGGGGCGTAAATTGTCTCTTTTAGGCTAAACCTAAACTGGATTTAAATCCAGATATAGATACAGTAAATGGGTATTAACAGGTGAGGCACTAAACAGTTGCAGGAAATAAATTAAAGACAGCTTACTTTTTCCCAGTCACAGTATCTTTGTCTGCAATTACTAAGTATCTAATGAGACATACAAAGGCTAATAGTGTAACAGCTTCAGTCGCATAAATATGGGGAAATAATTTGCAAGCCATATGCATGGAGAGCTTTGCATCTAGAAAATTACAGGCATGAGAACAAAAAAAAGGTGGTATATATCTAGTTATGGAAGAATCCGCTGCAGTGACCTCAGCTTTGTATAAAAAGTTTGCATAATGTGTAGTGAAAAGTGTCAAAAAGGTATAAGTGGTTTCTTCCACTTCCTGTTCTCACATCCCAATGTTGGTGAATAAATGTAATGGCTGTGCTGATACACTGCTCTACTGAATATCCAACACTGCAACAAACAATTTACCGAATACCAAACATTCATAACACTTCTTTCTTATCAGCTTTTATTACAACAATCAGCCACACTAAGCCAGAAAGCCTTTATTGTTTCTGAACACAGAACTGCCCTCCAGAGCTGTGTGATCCCAAGCTGCCAGACTATCTATCGCACTGCATCATCCTACTTCCCCTCTTTGATTGCAATTAGGAAATGATGTGTCTGGACCATGGCCAGGCATGCCTGCTTAAATTATTCATAAATGTTAATAGGCAGGCCAAGAGACCTCCCCCTTCCTTCCTGTTCCTCCTCCTGTTTCACATGGAACAGAAATAATATTGACCTTTTCATCAGCACTTCTGTGTTTAACACCTCAAACGTGCTTGATCATAATCATAATCTATGTCTCTCTAAAGATCATTTGAACCATTAGGTGAGTAAGTAGCAAGAAAAAAAAGCTCAGCTTGCTGCACCTTCCGTTCGATCGGCCACGGAAATCGACTCTCATCGTCTCCTTTAAGTAATTCAAACATTAGATATGCATCATGAATTGCCCGGAAATGGAGCAGAAGCTATTCTTCACATCTTTAGCACATCTGTAGAGGTCATGGCGTGGTCATTATAACGGCTGTTTAACCGATTTATACGTTCACAGGTCTATCTATTTTTATTGGCAATGTCCATGTACGAGGCTCATTCACCAGGCTGGAAATTGATCAAAACAAATGAACACTACAACACCTGGTTATGGATTTAAATCTCTGGGAGATTTCAGCTATTCTAGCTGCACTGTACTGATTCAGGCTGAAATGGTGGAGATCATTTACTAAATGGCTACAGAGAGTTTTGGTGAAAGATGATTTATGCAATGGACTGTGTGCTGTGTGTGGATTTAGGCTATTGTATCACACTTCTAATTTGCGAATTTGCGTTAGAATTAATTTGATGCACTTTGCTGTAAAAGAGTGGCCCGTGGTCTGAATGATAATCTGACTGAATATTCGTCTTCTGTGTTTACAGCTCATTTTACATGTTCATTCATTCATCTTCTTGGCCGCTTATTCCTTTTCAGGCTCACGGGGGAGCCACATAGGGCGCAATGCAGGAACAACCCTAGACAGGGCACCAATCCATCATAGGGCACACACGCTCACACACTTGCGCACACACTCACGCCACTTTAGGGAAGCCAATCAACCTAACATGAATGTCTTTGGACTGTTGGAGGAAACTGGAGTACCCGGAGTCAACCCATGCAGACACGGGGAGGACATGCAGACTCCACACAGAAAGGACCCAGAGTCTCTGCCCCACCCAGGGATCGAACTCGGGAACTTCATGCTGTGAGGCAACGGTGGTACCCACCGAGCCTCCGTGTCGCCCACTCATTTTACGTCATTTTATCTATTTCAAACAAATTTCTTGAGGTAAACTAATGCCTCTGTGTAAGATGGTGTCTCTTCAGATATCCTACATGTGAAAATGAGGAAATGACGGCACTATAAATGAATTGTTGGTTCGCTTCTATACGCATTCTAACTAAGAACATCCAGTCAATCCAGATACTTATTCAAAGACTTTTTTTATCTATATTTACATAAGGAAACTCACTTCACAACATAGCAAGCAATAAACAATCATAGCCTTCTCAATATTGCGAGCCCTGAAGAATGACATTTACCTAGTCTTTGCC
This sequence comes from Leptodoras praelongus, assembly GCA_028564905.1. Taxonomy (NCBI): domain Eukaryota; kingdom Metazoa; phylum Chordata; class Actinopteri; order Siluriformes; family Doradidae; genus Leptodoras; species Leptodoras praelongus. The sequence continues at coordinate 20,508,675 of JAOTRJ010000053.1, forward strand.
TGGATCAACATTTTAAGGTCAACTAAGCTCTTTCAAATTGAGTTAAAACAATGTTGCCGGTTTAATAAGACCTATGCCAATCAAACAACATACAGAGTAAAAGTGTAAAAAAGCAGTAAAATCTTTCAAAGCAGAATGAACAGGTTCTTGTACTGGTCTCTGCAGGACACCGTCTGTGATCTTTAGAAAAACGAAACCCATAAAAAAAAGTCCATGCACCGAATGAAATGTGTCAAGTGCTCTTGATAAATATCTAAAAGCGAGATTTTTTTTCCTGCAACTTGCCAAAATGACTCACCTCACAGCTTGTGTTCGGTCCAGTAAGAATTCAGACATGAAGGAACACCCGAAAATTCTGCAAGAGTTTCAATACACGGATCTTCAGCTTGTTTTCGTCCTCATCCCCATTCCACCAGTGTGATCTTCATGACCCGTGCTTTGATAAATCTAATTTGACAGTACGTTCAACTGCTTTTGCCTTCAAGGACATTAATGTGAAGCCGACAATAATCATTAAAGCTATTAGCATGGTGCAGCATGGGCAAATTGAAGCTCCTGGTGAGTGGTGTGTAAGCTCATGACCTTTGACCCGCGCTAATTTGCATTGGCAGTAAAGCGTCACGAGATCATTTCATTTGAGTCTATTAAGAAGTGATAAAAATCCGAGAGAGCTGTGATCCAGCACGGATGATGATTTAGGGATTGGTAATGAAAGGAAAATTGAGAACTTAAAGAGACATTTGTCATGGGTTGTTTGAGAAAGTGTTTTTACTTCCTTTTTAGTCTTAAAGTCTTTGGTCTGATTATCTTATAAGAATTTTATATTAATGCATTTTGTATTAATATTTGGATTAATAATAATACATTCAGATTTAAATAAATGAACCATGCATAGCATATTTCAAGATTTTTACAAGTGGTAAATGGTGATCACTCCCTAGCATACAGTATTGACTTTGTGTCTAGGTATCTGGGTGTAGACCTAGGCCATACTTTCAACTTGTGGAAAAATATAAATATATATCAGAAGGTCCATTTTAAATATTGAGAGGGGCAGGCGTGGCTCAGTGGTTAAGGTGATAGGTTATTGAATAGAAGATCAGGGGTTCAAGCCGAGCTGGCTCTGTTTGGCCCTTGAGCAAGGCCCTTAACCCTCAACTGCTCAGCTGTATAAATGACATAAATGTACATCACTCTGGATAAGGGTGTCTGCCAAATGCCATAAATGTAAATGTAAATATGAGAGACTGGAGAATAGCAGCACATGGCATTCTTATTTAGTCGCAAACACACAGACTTTGCCTTGCTATACTTGTGAGGACTTTCCATTGACATTATTATAAATGCAGATAATTATTGCTATACTCTAACCTAACCTTAACCTCAGGAATGAAAAGCCAATTTTTTGACTCTTTTATTTTTTTTTTATTTGTGAGAAACTACAGATAAAACACTTTCCTTATGAGGACCAGAAAAATGTCCCCACAAGGTCAAAAATATCTGATATTCCCATCTTTGGGGGGACGTTTGGTCCCGACAGATTTATAAAAACATGGTCACACACACACAAACAGACACACAGAGGAAACAAAGCCTGCCTATGTTCAGTGTTTCCAACCCAGCGATTCCCTCCAGTCATAAAACGGATATAAACTCTTGTTTGCTGGTTTAATTAAATTAGTCTGGTAGAGGTAGGATGTCTGTGGAACACTGTCCAATGCTAATCGCATTTTGCCCAGCATTACACTGCAGCCTGGTCGTGGCCTGGTGTGCCCTGCATGCCAGCGTTGACTGGCACAGGCCGGCTCCAAAGTGCACTTCCATGCCAAGCCCTGGCACGCTCCAATATATGGCATATGAAACGGTATGAAGTCTGGCTCAGCCATGCACTCACAGCCAGAATAATATATTCTCTACATCCATGCTTGCACATACTACACTTCAGGTCATGCCTCATTGGATACACACCAAGCTGACCTTTTGTACCGGCATCTTTGTGACAAAATGGTAAATCTCCAGTGAGCCGGCGATGCCGACTCCTTTCAGCACCCAGACCGGAGCAGATGTTCAATGTCGCTCCCCTGATGGACAGACTGATAAATGGTAATGGAGGTGATTACTTTAAAGAGGGATAAAATGGCTTCAGAGCTACAGACTATCAGTGGAGTGCGCTCGCTTGCTTTTCCCCGAGCTCGGATTTTAGCAGATCAATTGGATTTTTGAAGTTGACCAAAAGAGATATGACCCTGCAGCCATTCACAATTGATCCACCCTTTTACAATAGCCGTTAAATAGATTTTTATAGCGTTGTCAGAAGGAGGACTATGATGAGGGATGGCTGGAGTCATTTGCTGATCTCTTTAATCTGGATTTGATGTTAGGATGCACAGAACAGGGCTGTGTTATAAATTCACAGACGTTACGTTATTATAGATGGCCTAGTGGGATGAATACATTCCTAACACAATAAAGCGACTGCAGTTAATCTGCTGCACTTTTATTATCTTGAATATGTATGAGGATCTACTTCGATACTGGACTGTGATCACACACACACAAAGTGCAGTTCAGCTTAAATCCTAGCTGCGAAATTTTCAATCTCAAACATTATTGAGGCGCAATGAAATTTCAGTGCTTAGAATGTGTCACATGGCAATCTGCAAAAGCTAACAGTCCCCCTGTCGGCCCTTCACAATCCGAAATTTTCTGTTAATGCATTTCCAGACTGGCATAAACCTGGTCATAAAGCTCTGCTAATTTAAGTGTGTGTATGCTTGTGTGTGCTTGCAAGTACATCATTAAGGGGATGTCTGCAATCACGTCTTAGCTGGTCATTACATATACTGGAAGGGTAAGGGGAGGAGGAACTAGAAACAAGAACAGTGGCAGTCACTCCTTTCATGTCTCTCTTGCTGTGTTAGTGTTATTATGCTGTTGCTTTGTGTAGCAGGTTAATGTGTGTTTAGTACAGGTTTTGTCTGATGTCCCCACTGGAGCTGTATTGCATGTTTCAAGAGGATGCTGCTACTTATTTTAAGACTTCCATTTATATTGTACATTAACATTTTATTCATTTGGCAGACACTTTTATCCAGTGCCTCACAAAACACAATATAAGCACAGAGCTAAACACCAGACAGATAACGACCCATCAGTGGCTGTCTTGCAGTTCAACTTCCCTGTAACCAGCGCACAACCATAACCACTGAGCCAACACTATGGCTACAGCCCATAACTATCACTGAGCCACCACTGTACTCTTACTACAAGCACAACCATAACCACTGAGCCAACACTATGGCTACAGCCCATAACTATCACTGAGCCACCACTGTACTCTTACTACAAGCACAACCATAACCACTGAGCCAACACTATGGCTACAGCCCATAACTATCACTGAGCCACCACTGTACTCTTACTATAACCATCACTACAAGCACAACCATAACCACTGAGACAACACTATAACCACCGCATAAACTGTAACTGATCTGTAACTATAGCTATCACTGAGCCACCACAAAAATGACTCCCATCAATGAATCACCATTACAACTACAGACAAACTAAAGACACATTCTAAAAATGCAAAAAAACTATAAACTGTCATTTGTTAAATCGCTTGAAGTTTTTATTTAACTGATAAAAGTACAGGGCGGCACGGTGGCACAGTGGATAGCGCTGTCACCTCACAGCAAGAAGGACCCCCGGGTGGGGCGACCTGAGAAATTTCTGTGTGGAGTTTGCATGTTCTCCCCGTGTTCACTTGGGTTTCCTCCGGGTACTCCGGTTTCCTCCCACA
>JAOTRJ010000053.1:20538330-20549524 GCA_028564905.1 Leptodoras praelongus
TAAAAACCAGAGGGCAGCAGATCATGTGAAAATATAATATTTGTGTCATTCTCAAAACTTCTGGCCATGACTGTACATCACTCATGCTATCAGGTCTAAACCAAATGAAGTATTTTCATAAACAAAATTGTATTTTAATGAATACCTTCTTTTGGACAGCCATTTCTGGTTATACAGGTTATTTGTGTCTAATGAACAAGATTCACAGCCCTAAACTGGATACGTGTTTAAGTCTTACCAAGCAGGGATGTGGAGTCCTTGCCAAGTGCAGCAGCCATTGCTGGATCTACAGAAGGCTGGCCGTCTGCTGCAGGCAGCTCGGGTCTTGTGTAATCTCGACTCTTATCATTGTTGTACTTTACGTTTAAGTTGACCAGCTTGGAGAAGTCAATGCGCAGCGTGCAGCATGAGTTATAGATGTTCTGTCCATCCAAAGACTAAAGACAATGAGGAACAGGTGTTAAAGCATGTTATATCTTTAAACGAGCTAGCTAACTGTGCACTGAAGGAGCAAAATAGCTTCATTAAATTCCCGCAATGCCTTTAGGAAAGCATTATAATCTTATCATAGTAATATAATCAGTGTTCAGTACTGAAATGATACTGACCCTTGTGTGCCACAGCATTATTAATGAGCACGTCTATCTGTTCCTTTTGCTGATTCTTTTTTTGCACCTGTACTTCATGCAAGACCTACAGCATGTGAAGCCACCATAATGAAGTAAAACATGCTCCAATGACATGTCTATACTTATTACATAGGCATACGGAATCATTTCCCCCTCAGATTTCATTTTATTCATTTATTAGCTTTTCATTCATACTTTTGGATTTTCACCAAGTACAAGAGTTACCAATAGTGCTAACTAGAAAAGCAGGCAGACAGATTCTAAGAAGGAAACAGAATTTCACCCCATCATATAGTATACTCTGGTGGATAAGACATTAAGCCATTTTATTCAGATGTACACAAAGTAACAAAATAATCCAGCATATCTGCTCCTTAATAATAAGCAGTTTCTCAATTTGTTTATCAGCCTAAGGCCACACAGTCCCACCCACATGGTTTCTACTGGCTCACAAGTCCACATCTCACAGAAAGTTTACCTAAATAAAAGTTGGCATGAAGTAAAACTAACTGCATTTCGTGTCCTGAATCCTTTATCTTTTAGTGAATCAGCTTTCCAGCTGGGTAAATTATACTGTCACTTAATCTGTCTGCCGTTTTAGCTGAAAAAGCAAAAAAAAAAATAAAATAAATAAAAGCATCTTCAGGTGGCTGCCATTTCGCAGTAGCAAGGGGATCACAAATAACAGAATATTGTAACTAAGCACAAGCCTGTCTGAGGTTGTTATGCCTGGTTAAAAACATCCAGTTGATTTTAAACAAGTTTAGGTTTTAATCTTATGGCTTCTGAACTATAAAAGGTTTGTTTTTAGTTGATCTTATGAGCAAATGTAGACTCATTCCACAAAAGGGTTGTCTTTGTCTTGTCAGCTCACTCACCAGTTTGGCCTGTTGTGCATTTACTGGATCACTGAATTGCAGCAGTGCTTGGAATTGATTATTTTTGGTGAATGTGATTATCTTCATCACTGTCCCAAACTTGGAGAAGATCTAAAAAGGAAAAAAAAAGGCACAAGCATGGATATACTGAAAGTGAAACAAACATAAAAACCTAATTAGGTGAGTGTGGAAAAAGCTCTGACCTGCTGCAGGACGTCCAGCGTTACCGGGTAGAACATGTTATCGATGATGATGCGCAGGACTGGACTTGGTGGCGGTATCAACACGCTCTCTCCTGCAGAGTCTGAGCTTGGAGAACCTCCCTCCTGAACGGCACACACTGCCTGCAGGACAGCCTGGGCACGCTGACCACATGGGGAAAAAAAACAATGCTGAAACCAAATCAAATTTATTCTCATACCAATTATTCTCTCTCTCCTTCACACACACGAACAAAAAACTACAGGCTGTACAATGAAAGCTTAGCTTTTCCTTCTGAACACCACACTTTACAAAAATTAAACAACCATGCAAAAGACAAGAATATGGTCCTTGCATTAACATGACAAGTATATTTATTTATATTGTATATATTGCCTGGTGTCTTTTATTACACTTTAATAGTTTGCTCATGAATGCACAACACATGTTAATGCAATAATTTATATAAAAATAAAACAAACAAAAATGACAAGATCAGTGGTAAAAAAAGTGTTGAATCCCATTGTAGAACTCATAGGCATAGGAGCATAAGACGACTCAGGAAACTTGAGGGCTTCAGGGATTCAAAAGGGCTCTTGATTTCCCAAACTTAATCTGTCAATTTTAGTGGCTTTAGTCTCCTTACCCACCAGTTCCTCTTACTTCTCTCTATTCACAGCTGCCACTCGACTACGCCCCCGCTGCCACTCGACTACGCCCCTGCTGCCACTCGACTACGCCCCTGCTGCCACACCTGTCCTATACGTTTCCTTTTAGCCCATTTTGTATCCGGTACAAACCATACTAACCAGCTGTCTGACTTTGCGTACAGCAGCAAAACATCTCTCTCTGATATATCTTGGGTTCTCTTGCCTGTGCTCCTGAACAGAAAAAGCCATAATCTCTTTGCTCGCAAAACATGAACAGATGTATGTATTTTTAAAAATCTGACAAAATGTTGATTATCAGGCGACTTCGATATACATTTACGCATTCACTTTTAAGGCATATGGCAGACATCCTTATTCAGAGTGACTTCCATTTATCTCTTGTATAAAACTGAGTAGCTGATGGTTTCTCAAAGACCTAGCAGGAGCAGCCTGACACTTCTGGGATTTGAACTCACAGCCTGCCCATCAGTATTCCAATGTCTTAACCACAGAGCTACAAGAATTCAATAAGTATCTACACTCCTGTTCATCACAGAGCACAGAGTTATATAATATGATTTCATTTTAGAATGAGCTTAGTTACAGCTAATAACCTGTTACATTTATTGATGACTTCCGTTTAGTGATCATTTCTGACCTCGTTAAGTAGGTAATTAGGCCAGAAAATGCTAATGCCTGACCAAATGCTAATGATTGCAGCTACACCTGTCTCATAACCAGCTTCCAGTATTGATCTGCTGTAATAACATAACATACACACAACATACGGTATGAAAATCAGATCACATGAGTTTATTTCCCCTCAGAGCTATTGTCGTCAGTAACAGTTACATGGCACAATAGGAGTGCATCTCTCATAGACTCTTATGAGACTAGTCCAGTACACTTTTGTAGTAATCTAGCTAGTTTGATCGGGCGTGTGTACGCGTGTTTGTATACCCGTGATTTAAAACGTGCAAGTAGGCAGCCACAGCAGCTGTAAGGCAGGCAGTTCATTTTAAATGACGCAAAGAACCTCTGCAGAACATGTACTTAATACTTAATATACTTAAAAAGAGCAAGACTTGCTAGAACAGGCTGTACTGTTAGGGGCATGGAGCTCTGAGAGGGCTGTGAGCTGAGCAGACTTCAGAACATTGCAGTCTTGCCAGGTCAGGTTTGCTGCAGACTACTGGAGAACTGCTGCCAAAGGAAACTATTTTTAATACTGCCTTGTTAAAGTGTATTGCATGACATTGTTTTTAACTATTACAGTACATTTTGCAATAGCGGTCATAGTGGTAAACATTAAGGGGCATGTTTGGAGGAGTGACAGTGCCACAGATTGGAATGTTGGTTGTAGTGTTCCTTTACAAAAAATATGGAAAATGACTTATGCAAGTAATCTTGAATGTTTTGTGCCGTTTCACAAAAATCGAACTGCTCCTCTGGGCAGTGACGCAAGAAAACAAGGGACATTTAGATCGCAGATAGGAGGAGGGCTGAGCAGCAAGAGAACAGAAACCACTCAATAACATCTTGAAATGTGCCAAAAAACATCGTGAAAATTACCAGACTACCACTTGCTTAATAAGGGAACACCGATGACTGGTGGATACTAACAGAGGAAACGGAAATGGATCCATTTTCAAACCTGATATCGAGGTTTTCACACCCTCATGTGACTGGGAGTGGGGACAAAAGCTCATGAGATGAGAAGAGATGGAATGTAGTAATGAGCAGTTCCTCCACCATGTGCATTTGTCCCAGAAAAAAAAGAAGGAAACAACCACTCCAAACAACCATCGCATTCTATTCATCATACAATTTCAGTAAACTTTTTTCCCCACAAAGTAATTTTGTGTTCGTCAGATCACTGCTGGATTGTAACAGCCTGAGCGAGAAGATTATAAGTTGAAACAGAAGCCAATTCATTTGACAGTTTAAAAAAAAACAACAACACTATATAAATGTATTATTTGTTTATCCTGCGAGGAACTAGAAAGGATATTGAGTGGATAAATATTTTTTAATGGGCATGGTGAGAAAAGTGTGGAATAAACTCCTGGGATGAAAAAAGGCCTGCATTCAGTTCTGTTAAAATGTAGAGAATTCGAACCTTATGCCTGAAGGTTTGGATCTCGATGAGGTGGATATGAAGCATGCTGAAAGGACTGGTTTGCTAACCTGGTTGAGTGCACTGTCCGTTTTAAGCTCTTTGTGGTTGGAGTACTGGATACACACAGGAACGTTTCGCACTTGAGGGGTCACTGCTGTGTAGTAGTTCACCATGGTGATCGCTGCTTCTTCTGTCCCAAGCTCCAAAAATGCCTGGTAAAGAGGATAAATATTTAATAGTAAATATGCTCAGCAAAAGTACAAAGTAAAAGTTCAAATCAACTTATACAGATGGACTCATCTGGGACTCCATCTCCCCCCCAAAAAAAACCCTTGTAAATATTCTGTTTTAATGCTTTCAGTAGGCAGGTTTATAATTTAAAGACCCTTTAGGCGTTTTCACACCAAACAGTTCCAAGGACTAATCTGGGGGGAACTGTCCCCCTGTGGCACTCCCCCGAGAACTACAGTCATTCCAGGGCCTCTGGTGTGCATTCGCACTGGAAGTAGGAATGATAAACTGACGTAAGGCGCATGACGGTCGGTGATTTGATGTAACTTCAGTGCAATAGACACAATAACAATAATTAATGATTTACTGGTTCCTATGCACAGAGAAAAGTCCCTATACACGGTGTTCTAAGAACTACAATCGTCCCAGTTCCTGCAGTGCAAACACGCGAGAAACAGGACTCAGTTCTAAGAACTAAGAAAAGTCCCTCCGGTGCGAAAGCGCCTTTCAAGCTTTCAAGGTACAGACAGAGCTAAACCCAGTGTGACTGATTTAAAATAAATAGCACTATAATAAAACTATGATTTTTTTTATGATCTAACCGATTTACTCACCTCATAATACCGTCCACCAGTATAATCAACTGCCAACATATTTATTGCAAATAAATCTCTATTTAAACTATTAAAATCTCAAAAACTATTAAAACCTTTTGAAAAGAAAGAAAGACCCGTTCTTATTTTTTCTGTTCTCACACCTGATTTTTGCCTTTTAGCATCAGGATATTGGTGACTTTCCCAAAGGGCAGGCCCAGGGCGATGACTTCCGTCTCAGAAACCTCGTTTGGAAGTTTACGAATGTGAATCACTCTAGAGGGTGGGATGTCCATGCCGTCCTCCACTCTCAGTTTTTTGCTGTCGCTTCCATTAGCTGTGAAATGCATCACAGGTCAGTCGTCATCATGCATGAAAGGCAAGACTTGCATAACAGTTGTGTACATTATGAATTAATCGCACTTACTGAAATCTAGTTTGCTTGCCAAACAAACAGGCTAACTTACAAACCATAAACGGTTTAAAAGAAAGAAAAAAGGCATTCAAGGCATTCGAGCACTCCCTCCATTATGGATCTACAGTCCTGTTATACAACACCTCACCCCTGAAGGTCACTGCAGCCAAAGCTGTAGCTCTATTGATCGAGTATACGAATATTCATGTCAAAGTTTACCAAAAACCTGCGCAAAATTTCACTCGTGAAATTAATTCACCCTGCAGCACAAAATTTCTCTTCATTGCAAACTCCATTTAAATGAACACGATTTCAATCGCAAAAGTATGATGTGAAGGCAGCTTTACAGTGTGTACCATCTAGACGTCAGTGTGTATATCATCAGCAGGTTCACTGTATGTACATCAGTACGCATGTACGTCAGTGTGTATGTTACAGCCAAGTAGAGATTCAATTTTCTTTCAGATGAATCCACGACATTAAACATTTATACCAGACTTCCAGAAAAGCCATCTACTGAATGTCATTTATAAATATTCTGGATGTACATAAGATATGCAGCAAGAGTGTGAACAAGGGCTTCTGCATGCACAAGCAAAATCATGTATAAACCAGGGCGCCGAGTCTTATATAACACAATACTCCGCACTAGACTGTTAAGTTTTTCGTTTATACAATCTGTACATTCCTGCCATAATAAAATGTTCAGATATTACAGTAATGCTATATTATAAATATGGGGGGGAAAGATGTACGGTGTCCACAACGTTCTCAGTATTAAACAGACTGTTATTACTTTTTCCCACTTACCCTTAACTGAAGTGTTTGGACTGCTGTACAAACTCCCAGAAAGCAAATCATCAGAACTTCTCTGAGGAGGAAGAAAAATTGAAGCCAACATTATTGTAGGATGCATTAAATACATCATTAAAAATATCGTTAAAACCTAATCCATTAACTTCATTAACACCATGTACTTTTATGTATTAATTCAAATTATTAATTAGCGTGAGAAAAGAAAGTACGCAACATCTTACCTTTACACCAACTGCAACATCACTAGCGATGCTGAAGAGAAAACAAAGGAAAACTCGTTTTAAACATGACTCGTATACGATCGTTGTGATCTTTCAGTAAAACAGGAGATGAGAATTAAATGCATTATATAAAGGATTATAAAAACTTGCGTAAAAGGTAGACTATGGCTTTAATATGAAGAAATATTAAATGAAAGTCATAATTAGGGCAAAACCCCAAACAAAAATGTTAATTAACTCAAAACTGTTTTAATTGTTTTAGTAGGCAGTTCATAATCTCAGAATATCACCTGTATGTACTGGAAGGCAGAATTAAGGACTCTTTAAGAGCTTTCGAGGTACAGAGAGAGTTAAATACACTGTGACCGATTCAAAATAAACAGCAACCCATAAATTAAACTATGACTTAACATTAAACAAGAATTAAACATCTTGGATTGTTTTTTATTAATTATCTAAGCAATTTACTCACCTAATACTGTACAATCAATACATCAGTACTGTAAATCAATCTCTCTAAAACCATTAAAGCCTATTCTATACGAAAGAAAGACCAATTCTGATTTTTCAATTAAAAATCAGGGGAAAATCCCAGACAGGATGCCATAAACACACACCAGCCACTTTTACTAGGAAGATCTGTGGCTCTGCGTATTCATGCAGTTATCCAGTCAGCCAGTTTACTCTTTTTTAGATCTATGCACGTTTCAGAGAGTCTAGACACAACGCCGTGTCGGATTCTTGCTTCCGGGCTGGTGCCGGGACGAGGACTTGGGGAGGACAGGAGAGGAACCTGATGTGGACGTCACTTCTGCTCTTGTAGCTCGTCCAGCTTGAGGTTCAATGTGTTGTGCATTTTGACGATCGCTTCTGCTTACAACAGTTTGTAGATGTCAATAAAACAAGACAGGGATTTCTCCGCCTGCGGACCCGATCCTCAGTGGATCTGGATGATTTTTGACTTCATGACCCTGTTGTGTGTGAAAGTCTAAAAATCTCAGGATCTCCTGATGTACCTTAAATCAGCCCTTTCTGAAAGCAACAACCACTGAGTTTATATCTGCATGATTTTATGAACTGATGATGCAGTGAACTACTGATCAGAACTACTGATCAGATAACTGAATAAATAAGGAGTCTAGGTGTCCCTATTAAAGTGGCCAGTGAGTGTATAGTCCAATATAACAGCTGATAATAGTGTGTTATATTATATTACGTATTTTCCTCACAAGCAGGAGAACAAAACTTATTTGTATAGGTTATTTAATATCATTTGAGAACATTATAACCGTTATATACATCACATTTAGCCTTTTCAGACTGAAGCCTTCTCCCTAACAAAGAACCTGAGGGAAACTAATCAATACCAAACCTCAAAATGATTTTATAGTCGCTGCTCAAGTCTACTTCACTCAAATGTACCCTAAACGATGAAAAGAAGACATTTGATACGCATTTAAGTAAGTATTTCAAAGTAAACACGGCTGTAGCGTGAATCCTGAAACAAAGTACAAGGCGTGTAAATGCTAGCAAAGCCTGTTTAATGCTAGCTAACGGTACCAGCTAAGCTCCGCTAAGCTAAGATAAGCTAGGACGCGGTGTTTATTTAGCGTTTTAAAACCAAAATTAAACAGCAATAACTGTTTATTTTTCACTCCCGCACTTCATATCTCACTCACCCGTCCATTGCCGAAAAAAAGAGGCTGGTTTCCACCTTTAAAGCTAGCTGTTCGGAAGCTTATACGCAAAATGGTGGCGAGGCTGCAGCTTGTGTATTGTCTGTGAGCGTTGTACAAAAACTCGGGTTGCCAGATAGACGTTCAATCCACCGTAAAATACACCCCAGCTGTTTAACTGGCACATTGTCTTTGTTTGCATATTTGTGATTATATGAATTTAATACAATGAAAATGAATGAATCATGTATTAATACTGCATCTATTCCTCAATATTAGTCCTATATCATTACCATTTTATGATCCAGTCATCAATCATTCTTAGATTATTTATTATAAGAATAATATGTACTGTTATAATAAGAGAGCCAGTGTTTTCATTTTAACAATATTAAAGAAGGATCAGAATATAAATATAGTTTGCTAAAAATATATAGTTATGCACTATTCCCTTTACTTTATTTAGAAAGATTGCTATAAAGGTTCACGGGGCGTCTAGATGAAACTGTGTGTGGTGGGACTGCGATCCTATGAGGTGCAAGAAAACACAAAAAGTGTGAGATGTTTGTGAACTTTCAAGCAGGAGAAAGAGAGCAATCGGATATATGAGGCTTGCAAGACAAAACAAATCATATGCGTCGACATGGATATGCGAAATCCTTACGAACAGGGATACAAAAACATGAGTAGTTTTTTTTTTTTTTAAATAAAGACATGTGTATGCATTTTTTTAGACCCATTAAGACCGGCAGTGATATTGCTGAGATTGAATAACTGTCAGGGCTGTAATTCAGATGTTATTCCATGCTAATGTTTTCCTAATGTTTATAGTCATTCTAAGATTAATTAATTAAGAAAGAAAGAAACTTCAGTTTAGGCCACGCCCTCTTCAAGAGTAAATTTGAGTACGGATACAGATATGGAGATCTGAAGCACTAAATATACAGATATACCTAGACAGCGTCATTGTGTTACGATCCTCTTGTTACAATTCGTTCTCTGATCGTCATGATGGTAGGACTAGCTTAGTGGACTGTCTTCAGTTGAAAAGCACAGACCTGGCAACACGGACATGGACTCTTCATGAAAGAAGGTTGTTGTGGCACTTACACAAAGACACAAAGGTATGGATCTGCTTTCAGAGCAAGCTGGTCAGTTATGGTCCCTTTCCAGTGATGATGGGACTCCAGGAAGGGCTACAGAAAGTCACCTATACTAAAAGAATGAGTGCACATGTAACTGCAGGTGGAACTGAAAGCTTTTTGTTTGTTCATTAACGTTAACCCACCTTCAGCTTAGCACGTCATGACAATTTGCTTTATTTCTTCTGTAGCCTATATATTGTATATGCATTTTCAGAGTGAAGCCTTCTCCTAACAAAGAACCTGAGGGAAACGAATAATCCCAAACCTCAAAATGATTTTATGGTCGCTGCTCAGCAAGTCTACTTTATCAGATAACTCAAATACTAAATGATGACAATTTGCTTTATGTCTTCTGTAGCCTATATATTTTATTCATTCATTCATACATTCATTTTCTTAACCGCTTATTCCTTTTCAGGGTCGCGGGAGAGCCGGTGCCTAGCTGGCAGCATAGGGTGCAAGGCAGGAACAACCCTAGACATGGCACCAATCCACCGTAGGGCACATACACACACTCTCATGCACACACACACACACACACACTAAGGGCCACTTTAGAGACATCAATCAACCTAACGTGCATGTCTTTGGACTGTGGGAAGAAACCGGAGTAAACCCACGCAGACACGGGGAAGACATCCACACAGAAAGGACCCAGACCGCACCACCCGGGGATCGAACCCGCGGCCTTCTTGCTGTGAGGCAACAGTGCTACCCACCGAGCCACCGTGACGCCCCTATATATTTTATATGCATTAATTTATGTTAAAAAAAAGTTATTCTTTTTTTTTTCAGAAAATGACTGAAGGTTTAATCCCTTTGCAGCAAAGTAGGTTTATACTGAGTGCTACTAGAGACTCCCTATCAACTCTACACATCTTTTGTACAAGAGTGTCAAAAATACAAATCCTTGTAAAAAACTGTCACCATAGAAACAATAATGTATTACACACAGTGCATTTATACTGTATAATCCTGATTTGCTTTGCCTTGTTGTCATGGATATATAATCAACACGCTTCCTACTGATCAAATAAAATGGCATAAATGAATATATTGTCTGGAAATAATAAAGTGTTACCATAATGCTAGGTGGTATTCATGCTCAGGAGACATGTCCTCACTGCTTTCTGAAAGTCTAGCCTGTTAAAATCTCATGTATATAATAACTTGCGACAGAAATCCTTCCGGACACTTTCTAAAAATGTCACTTATACCATGTGGCATGAGTCCTCACCAATAAGAGCACATGCACTGACAGTAAATAAGAACAGTTATACTGTGTGTGAGGATAATCAAGATATAAACTGAATGCTGGGTATTTTTTTTTCACCAGAGGTAAGTGTAGTGGGCAAGGGATACTGGAAAATAGCTTATTAAGACAAATGTGTGTATTGCCAACTGCCTAGCTTCTCTACTGGATTCTACACTCGATCTACCAGCGGATCAAGAGCAATAATAACGGCTAGGTTAATACAGTGCCTTGCAAAAGTATTCATACCCTTAAACCTTTCCACATTTTTTACCACTGACAGGTCAGTCAATCATTATCTGTACCGCTTATTCCCAGTTACGGGGTCACGGGGGAGCCGGTGCCCAGCCGGCAACTCTGAGCGCAAG
>JAOTRJ010000053.1:20853924-20864814 GCA_028564905.1 Leptodoras praelongus
AACACGGGGAGAACATGCAAACTCCACACAGAAATTTCCTTCTTGCTGTGAGGCGACAGCGCTATCCACTGCGCCACAGCGCCAAATTCCATTAGATTTACATTTACGTATGGCATTTGGCAGACACACTTTTCCAGAGTGACTTACATTTATCTCATATATACAACTGAGCAGTTGAGGGTTAAGGGCCTTGATCAACTGGTGGTTTTGTGAACTCATGACCTTCTGATCAGTAGCTTAATGTCTTAACCACCAAAACTCCCACAATTACATGAATGTGATTGCACTCACAAAATTTCGTTGAGGAAAGTCTAGCATGGCTGCAGCTTTAGTTCATGCAGGACTATGGGCGTACATGCTTAGATAAAAAGCCAACAGTTTGCAACATTTCAATGGACAGTTAAAGGTTCATATCTACTCACCAAACCTCTTAGTAAGAACACTTGTACACCTTCTCATTCATGCAATTATCCAGTCAAAAAATATCTTTTTCCAGTGTAGACTGCAAACTGTCCACTTTCAGATAGCCTCAGCTGTTCTTGGCTGATGGGAGTAGAACCTGGTGTGGTCTTCTGCTGCTGTAGCTCATTCACCCTTAAGCTTTGATGTGTTTTCTGCTCAGCATGCTTGTAAAGAGTGGGTATTTGTGATACTGTAGTCTTCCTGTGAGCTGGAACCAGTCTGGCTCTTCTCCTCTGAACTCTTTCATCAGAAAAGTGTTTCTGCTCACGGCTGCACACAATCCTAGTTTTTAAAAATACTCAAACCAGCCCACCTAGCACCAAAAACCATGCTATGGTCAAAGTCACTATGATATTTGTTTCCCCCCCTATTCTGACATATGATGTCAATGTGATACAGAAAAGACAAGGTGGGGATGTAATAGAATGAGTATTTGTATCCATTATCATCACTTATCAGCCAACAGGGTTCTGTGGCCCCTCATTCTTTATTGCTATTCCCCCTCCTACCCTCTGTGTCCTTCCTACTGCCTTTGAATGTGTTTGCTTTGGTATTGGTTTTAGATGTGGGATAATCTCCTTTAATGTCATTTATTTGGTGTGCCATATTTTTGTTCTTAATTCCTTCAGTGTGCAGGACTCCTCCCTTCTCCTTTGCCCCTTTTACTGGTACGGTGCTTCTATCCCTGTTAATTCCTTTGGGGTCTCTTAGAAACTGCCTTGACGATAGTAGAAGCTGGACATCAGTGAATTTTCTGCAATTAAATGAACGCAAGACAGAGGTCATTTTGTTCGGTATCCCTCATATTATCAGTGCTCTCACTAATGATCTTGGCCAATTGTTCTCTTGGGTCAAGTCCCCTGTTAAAACACTTGGGTCAATTTTTGATTCAGACCTCAGGCTTGTTAAACAAGTCAACTCTGTGGATAAGTACAGCTTCTTTCAACTGAAAACTATTGCTAAGCTTAAAACAGTTCCTTGTTTTCTCCTCTGACCTCAAGAAAGTTACACATGCCTTCATTTCCTCTAGTTCGGACGACTGCAATAGGTTGCACACTCGGGTCAATCAATCTCTAGTCCAGAATGCTGCTGTTAGGATATTGAATCGTACCAACAAGAAAGAGCATGGTACACCAGTTCTCGCATCTTTGCACTGGTTACCAGTTAGGTTTTAGTTCAGCTCCTGTTTGCTTTTAAAGCACTTAATGGATTAGCACTTTCATATATTGCCACTTCTCTTCGGTCCTTAAGATCATCATCACAACACATGTTACCAGTTCCTAGAGCTCATCTACAACACAAAGGTGATCGTGTGTTTGCAGCGAGACTGTGGAAAGGTTTATCGCTCTATATCCGTCAAGCCCACCCTCTCTGTCGGTTTTTAAAACCTACTTTTACAATCTGTTTATTCCATCCCAATGGTGTTATTGCCATTTGCTTGCACATTGTTTCCCCTCTTGTTGTGGTATAGTCAACACCCAGCTCCACAACTTCCCCCTTCTGGAGATGCCACATGAATATTCATTGCTGTGCTTGACCTGTATTTGCATAATTTTATGGATTGCATTGGATAATTGCACAAAGTGGCAGGAAGTCTATATGACTTCCTGTGGCATGCTTTGTTCCTGTTTGGAATTTTTTTTTGTCATCATAGCCCCATGTGATTCTCTATGACCGAATAGTGGGAGTAATGAAAAGCAGCGACCCTAATGACATGCGAGGCAGTGCAACATTTTGTCTGGTTAAACTAAGGTTTAAAATTGAATCTACAGGAATTAGCTTTTTCTCTTTCATGCTTTTCTGACGTACTGGAAGCACCACTGTAAATCTCACCTTCTAAGCATGACTGAGAGAGATTTAAACACTAAAGAACATCTACTTTGTTTTTTTCAGGGACATTTCCTGTAGTACACGATGTGTGAAAAAAAAAGCCCACAAATACCCCTTGTGAAACCGGGTCGTGTCAACGTAATGCAGACTTATTGATTCTTTCTCCTGCCCCGAGAAGTCTTTAATGCCATCTGTGACTAGAGAAAATGACACAACAGGGAGAGCTTATACGGCATCAGCTAGACCGTGAATTATTTTGTTGCTCGTCAGGGACAAGATCTCATTTTGTTCTTTTGTTTCTTCTGGAGCCATTTCTCAAAAATGAGGTCATCCTCTGCTCTGCGTTAAAGTAGCTGATGTAAGGTTCCATCCTTTTTTATTCTCCCTGACCTGTGAATGCTTGCTGCTGCTTTGGTTCAGTGAGTTAACTCATTTTTTGAAGGCACTGCCGATTTTCTTCCTGCTATTTCTCTCAATTTATGCAGCCACCAATCTACAGGTGCAGCTACCTTTGCACAAAGTGTCACAGAGTGACTGTGAATAGTACTTCCTACAGGTCAGGCAATTTTTCCGCAGAGTTTCCTGATAATACGAAAACCTTGCACTCTCAAACAAAAGCCTGCTAAACACTTTAGTACTTCTACCTTGAAAGTTAGATATCGTGGGCATTTAAAGTATTGCTCTAAAAGCCAGTTAAAAGTACAAGAGAAGTTTTTAAGGTCCAGTTACGTACCTTAAATCATTGTCCCAGATTTTTCTCCCTAATTTTGTCATCTCCAATTTCCACCCATCAGTGCTTTCCCCCCTTGTCACACGACGAACTGCCAGTCAGGGAGGGCGAAGCCATCATGTGCTTCCTCCGAAACACGTGATGCAAGCCACCGCCTCTTTTTGAGCTGCTGCTCATGCAACTTTCGGGAGCGGTGTAACGCACTCAGAGGAAAGCGCTCCCGCCCACCTCTTGTATGCATGAGCTCACAGACGCCCGTGATTGGACAGTGTCACGCTGATTGACATGGAGGGAGACCGTATGCTGCCCCTCCCACCCTCAGAGCACGGCCGATCTTGCTATCTGAGCTCCCGGATTCGAACTAGCGATCTCTAGGACGAACGTGTTGTCGGTGCGCCACTCGGGAGCACGATCCTTAAATCATTTTTGAAAGCTACACTACATTCACATGCACCATGTACACTGAAGTACCATAAAAACTGGTATAGCAGTTAATACTTGGTAGGTCCCCCATGGAATCTTGGAGGGAACGTTGCACAGTCCTCACACTGATGTTTGTTGAGGCTCCAGCATTGAATTCTGATGTTACATGAGGCAGTGATGCACACCTATCGCTTGAAACAATTCTTGCTCACGTTCACCCAGAGACTTTTGTTGTTTTGTAAGTTTGAGGTTTTGTCGGAATTCTTGTAGTATCAGTACACCCTTGAAATGCAAAGCATACTGCTTCTACCTTTGACAAGCTATGACTCATCTCAAGAGCTCCAACTATTAAACTGTGTTGATAACTTGCCATTCTCACAGTAGAAACAGCTCTAGAAGCTTCCATATATCTCTTTATATATGCACTGCCAGACGCAACCAATGTTGTGCATATGTGGCATTGCTATGTATTTTTCGTACCAGTTTTTCTTCTACTTCAGTATACACAAGATATACACTTATGTTTCAGACAAACAAGTGACCAAGTGACAGGTGCCCATTTGTTTTCTGTGTACTTGCACATTACAGAGCAACAATTTTATCCCTGGTGGCAAGCGACAAAGTGACAACATGACAAACAACATTTGAATTGAGATTTTCTCAACTTCATGCAAATTAGGTATGCTGCATTAAACAACCAGCTCCAATGATTCCTCAAGCCAATTACGCAAACCAGCGGCACCGTGAACACAAATGTGAACACAAACATTCCGAAATTGACCATTATGTTACTCATTGTAGGCTGCATTCCAATCACAAGCTGTATCACTGCTCCCTATACACTGCACAGGGTACAGAATCCCAAGGGCTCTTCATAGGGAACTAAAATGACTCTATTTGGAACGCCCTGCAATATCATCAACAGCGGACAGCTTCGGGGTCGCGCCTTGATTACATTGTTTGTGTTCTACAAGACGGCACTCGGCTGTATTTAGCATGATAAATCAAACAACACTGTTCAGACTAATTGTGTATGCTGTAGGGACTTTTGAACTAAATGTGATGAAACGTCTATGAACTGTGGGTGATGTATTTTAACTTTTGTATTTAATTTAAAGTGGTCGTTTTACTTCTCGTGCACAGTGCTCTGCTCTCTCGTGTTCAGTGTTAGGATCTCCGAGCTCGTTACAATGGAGAACAAAGAACTTGTAGCTCTTTTTGGGTTGCTATATTTTTTTTTATGTTACATCATCAATGGAGGCAAAAAAATGCGACAGATTTGCACAACACATATGCAAACATATGTAATATGTAAAATCGAATCAGCCAATCATGTAACAGCAGCACAACAGAACTTTCAAAGTGATATACCTGTGTTCCCTAGCTCTATACACTGTGATCAAAATCAAAACATATCAATCATCTTTAATATTATACTTGTATGAAATAAAGTCAAGTGAATAATGAGGCAACATTCAACATTTCGTTGCTAACAAACAATGAATACTCCCCCCCCAACTTTGTAGTTATTGATGTGTAAAAAATTGATGTGATTACGATCATCGACTTCCCACTTGTAACCAAAGTGGTGTGTATAGATCATATAGTGAACATATATTATGGCTAGAAGCAAAAAACAGTGGGCAGCCTTGTCCAGGGTGCCTGTGGAGTGGGTGCTTTGCTGTTTTTCAACAGCACATTAGCTGCATCTTGTTGCTCATGGGGATCGAAAAAGTGACCTTCTGATCACCAAGCTAGTTCCTTAACCACAAGCCCACAGCTGCCCCATGTGTCAACATACAGTATGTTTAATATTGCACTCGCTTCACCCTACATATTCAATATAAAATACACATTTAAATAATAATTTGTAGAATTTGGGCCTTGAACACAAACATGACAACCAAGACCAATGACAAATGACAAAAACTAGCATCCTTCCATCTTCACTTGATATATAGAGTAAGCACACATTCACTCACTGTCACTCACCTGAGCTCTGGGTGTTGAATGCTATTACTGGGTGATGACTAAGTTGCATGGATTTGGGTTGAGCTATTATATGACTCACATGCTTGACAGGCTCTTCTCTGTGAAGTATATTAATCTGGATGAAAGAAGAAAGAAAGATGAGAAATCTTAAGGCACAAGATCACACTTTTCTGCTGCGTTCTTAATTCGCTTTGATTTCCTCTTCTTCTGATTTTCAGTCAAGTACAGGATGATAGGATCAGGGTGATATTTAGTTAACTCAGCATGCTGCCAGTTTAATAGACAGTGCTCTCTCAGATAATCGGCACCTGTCACCAGTGTAAGAAGTGGGGAAAGAATGCATGGGTGTTCATCTTTTATAATATCCCTATATCATAATGTAATAAGAAACATTATGCAGTTTTTTTTTAAATATCCTGTTTTTAAACCTATTTTTAATTTTCAAGTGCCATCTGTGCTGATGATCGCTCCCCGCACTGCCATCTGTTTTTTTACTCAACCTTTTTTTTCTATACTTGCACAACTGAAGCGTAGAAAAACCATTAAAATCTCACAATTGCACTTTCTATACACTGTGAACTTAAATTCAATTAGTCTGAATGTGTAGCTGAAACATCTTGCACTCAATAGCTACAAAGAACATTAGGGAGGGAAAAGACTTACAATTGTCCTAGAAAAAAATTCTCATAAGAACTTTTTGAAAAGAAAATATAATGATACCCCTATGGAAATATTAAGAAAAATGCTAATACGTTTAAAGTAAATGCATTTTTCAAAATTGCTGCTGTTTATTTTTTAATAAAAATACATAAAGGTCAAAATATCATTAAGCCCAATGCGGGAAATAATACAATTTCAAGAGTCTGAGAAAGTACAGTGATGGGATTCTCTCTAAATATTGCTTCTCCAAATATTAATGATAAGGGTGCCAATATTTTTTAATGAACAAGATCTATAAACAAATTATCCCTCAGTGGCCACTTTATTAGGAATACTGGCAGAATGTGAAAGCAGCTCAGTACATAAAATCACGCAGGCACACTTTAAAAGTCAATATTCGAATCAAATATTCATTTCATTCATTGATTCATTTTCTTAACCGCTTATTCCTTTTCAGGGTCACAGGAGAGCCGGTGCCTAGGCAGCAGCTTAGGCCGCAAGGCAGGAACAACCCTAGACATAGCGCCAATCCATCATAGGGCACACACACACACACACTAGGGCCACATTAGAGACACCATTCAACCTAATGTGCATGTCTATGGACTGTGGGAGGAAACCGGAGTCCCCGGAGTGGACATGGCGAGGACATGCAGACTCCACACAGAAAGGACCCATAACTCAAGGCTCACAAAGGCTCACAGAAACTGGGCAGATGAAGGAAAAAAACCATTTCCCCAGTCTTCAACTGCCTAGGTTTGGTTTTTCACTTAACCGCATTAAGTAGGATTATTATTGTTATTATATTCTTATTCTTATAGAATATAATTCCTTCCTCCTAATATTTTATCTAATATCTTTCTCTGTCAGCAAATAGGTGGGTTTCACATTTCCATGTCGGCACTGTGTGTTTCTGACCTGCTGCGTAAATGGGTTGCTGGTGTAGCGTCCGTTGAGTTCGGAGCAGGTCACTCTGAACGTTCTTGCTGACGCATCACTCTGCAGGTTCTGGTACCGCACCTGTCTGATGACCTGTGCATAATGAACCATGGAGTCCACACCTGCAAGACAAAAAGAGTTGAGATTATACGCAGATAAGAGACGGGCTGTATGTATCATTTGGTCGATTAGGTGTTCTCTTTACCGTAAATGGACATGCCGGATGTCGAGTTGGTATAGTCCAAGTGTTTGCCCAATAGTGCGCTGTGGGGCAGCTGGAGGGTCTCTAGCCCCTCCCTTAACTCCTCCCCTAACACCAGGATGTCACAGTAGTCGAGATTATGCACGATTTCTTCTAACATGCCTGACCTGTGCACTACACACACACACACATACACACAAAGCTGTGAGCTTGGTTTTAAATGACTAATTGAAGCTAGACTCTCGGGGGATTCTCTTTTTCTCTTTCATCAATCAACTTAAAACTCTCTCCTAGGTGCAAAAATTAGAAGTCTTCATAGGAATGAAATACAGTAGGAGACCATGCTAGATTAGAAAAAGATTGAGAGTCGAGACGAGACCTACAGAACAGGAAGTGGAAGCCACGGGAGCTCTGCGCTGGAAGGTTGCTCATAAATGACTGATATGGTCTATTTAGAGCTGAGAGGGGCCTGTCCTCCCTGCTCTCATATTGTTTCCTCACTTATTTATTGGTTTGTTGTCATTTTTGCTGCTGTTATCCCTGAGCAGAACCTCACATGAGGAAGGGGATAAATGAATAATGTAACATAGTGCTTCTACACGCTGGAACGAAAGCCGCAGCACTCTGTGACTCTCTGACTTATAATAAAATACGCTATTATATATGAAAATTCAGTTTCATTACCAAAAACCACACACCATTTAACATTGCTACTTCTATTAATATTAATAAATATTATATTTCTCCATAGCCTAATATAATCAATCAACCAGGACATGGTTGGAGTTAACCATTGCTTTTTGGAATGCGCTGGAGCAACAAAGCTAAGGCAGCTAACAAATTTCAATTAGTACACACCCATAATATTCTCAGTTTTGTAATTTAACAAGGTTACTTATGATCTTACAATCTAAAATGATATATTTACAATGGAAAATCAGTTACTTGGTTCATAAGCTTTATACACATCAGCCTCTTCCTCTTCTAACATAATCACTCTTTCATTTGTTGAGTTTTCTCCCATTTATTTGCACTTTTTATTACCAGTTTGTCCACCACCATCTCTAAGGTTTGGGTGAAACGGTTTCAGACTTGATGAAACCAACTCCCATGTCAGCTTCACAAGACTATGCCGGGATTAGTCCCCCCCCTTTTGTTACGATTTAATGGACCATTCCATTAAACTCTGCATGAAATGGAGATCTGTGTGCAAGTCCTACATCAATGTCCAAAGTAATTCGTTCTTCTGCAATTATTTTACTTGTCCATTAAAGCTAAATAATATTTAAATGAAATCTTACACTGTGGCTAAATGAATTCTGTTGTTGGCCAGCGCTTTCAGAGCCTCAGGTTGCACACCACTTACTTAGTTTAGAGACAGATCAGATTTGTTGAACGTGGTGCAAAAAACCTCCCAGACACTGCTGTAGACATTGCATCCTCTAGCCATTAAACTGTAAGGAGTTTCCACACCGTGATGCATATTCTCAGTTTCAGCAAGTTTCCTTTTGTCATTAACTCTGCAAAGTAAAGAAGCACTGAAGCTGGAAATTTAATCTGTAGCTTATGTGTGGCTGTACAAAGTACAATTTGACACACTTTTTATAAATCAGGCTAAAAATAGCGATGTCCTGAAACAGTTCTTGCTTTAACTATGGAAACTATGAGTAGTCTACACCTTCTTTTAAAATTACTGTTTAGTAATTACTAGTTTAGTAGTACTTTATCTAGACAATGCTCTGTTATAAGGCTGGGATAAACCTAAATGGAGCTCGATCTCATGGTCTTTCTGCTATCTTGGTTAGTCGGCTGGCTGGCTTGTGCAATATCAAGGCTTCTAGGTGGCTCACAGATGAAACAAGCATGTCTGGAGTGAACTTTTGAGCCCTGTGACCTGTCTCACCCTTGGCTGCAGCATTGTCTGCTGAGATCTGCTGCTGTGAGGCATGCTTGATCCAGACTTGCCCCAGTTATATAACAACTCAGTTAGACTGACTTGGTTTTCCTCCTTCATTGCACACCCATTCCCCTGCAGTACAAAAAGTATTGTGTGTGTGTATTCTTAACAGAAGACTTAACCTCCCAAAAGATCACTTCAAAACAAATGCATCATATATAATTTACATTAGGAATGCTGAAGTCCCACCTCTTTCTAGAGCACTGTTACTGCACTGTTACCGCACAGCAGTTATTGTATTCCCTATGTCTTGTTTTTCGCTGGTTTCGTGTAGCTTAGGAATACTTGGGTTCTGGGACTTATAACGTCTAATAGGTAGTACATGGCTAAAACTCTAGCAGTATCATAGATCAACGTAACTTGAATTCAGGTCTACCAGCCTTAGCATTGGATATTCCAAGTTAAAGACTAAGCACTCTTGTAAGTTGCTCTGGATAAAAGCGTCTGCAAAATACCATAAATGTAAATGTAAATGAATGCAGCTCCAGGATCTTATCTTAGGTCCTCAAATAACATACAAACCTTTGCTCCTGCTACTAGTAATCTATCAGGCGTGTATATACAAACCCCATTTCCATAAGATTTTGGACACTTTCTAAAACTTTACTAAAAACTGAAATCTGTAATTTGTTCATTCACTTGAAGCTTTAGTTAACAGACAAAAGGACAAAAAAAAGATTTTCAGTCTTTTCAATGACAAACTTAAGCTTATTTATTAAATATAAACAATAGCAACACACAAACACAAAAGAAATAATACTGTTCTGGAAGGTTCCACAGTTAACAGTTTAACTGGTAACAGGTGAGGTCATTAAGACTGAGTATTAAAGGAGCATCCAGCAAAGACTTAGTCTTTGCAAGAAAGGATCACCATCTACAGTTCATAATATCATGAAAAAATTCAGAGAGTCAGAGGAAATCTCAGTGAATAAAGGCCAAGGGCAGAAACCGCTGCTGAATGTGTGTGACCATCGAGCCCTCAGGCCATATTGTCTGAGAAATCATCATACTACCATGATGGACAAAGCCACATGGCCTCAAGAGTACTTTGGAAAATCACTGTCACTTAACACAATCTTCTGCTGAATCAAGAAATAAAACATGAAACTGTATTATGGAAAGAGGAAGCTATACAGTAATTTTGCACAGAAACATCAGTGAGTTCTCTGGGCCCAAAATCACCTGAGATGGACCGAGTGACAGTGGTCTATGGTCAGATGAGTCTATTTTTCAGATGTCAAAGATGAAAAAGACCATCCAGACTGTTACCAAGAAAAAGTATAATAACCCAGTGCATCAGTGCCCACGGCATGGGGAATCTGCATATATGTGAAGGTACCACTGATGCAGAGGCTTATATTGGTATTTTAGAGAGACATGTGCTGCTGTCAAGACAATGCCTTTTCACAGGACAATGCCAGGCCTCATTCTGCATGAGATACAACATGCTGACCATGAACTGTTGTATACAGTCTTGTATACCGCAAATATAATCTCCATTTATTAAGTATTATTAAAATCTTCAATTCCCAAACAAAAAAAAAGTATAATTACAGCCACCAATTTCTAAATTTGTTCATATTTAACAAAAAACTTTTGGGAAATGCGGTTTATATAAGCATATACAGTACAGGCCAAAAGTTTGGACACACCTTCTCATTCAATGCGTTTTCTTTATTTTCATGACTATTTACA
>JAOTRJ010000053.1:20909499-20920313 GCA_028564905.1 Leptodoras praelongus
CACACACACTCACGCACACACTCACACACTAGGGCCACTTTAGAGACACCAATCAAACTAACGTGCATGTCTTTGGACTGTGGGAGGAAATCGGAGTAAACCCACATGAACACGGGGAGGACATGCACACAGAAAGGACCCAGACCGGCCCATCTGGGGATCGAACCCGGGACTTTCTTGCTGTGAGGCGACGGTGCTACCCACCGAGCCACTGTGTCACCCATTATTATTATTTTAGATATATTATTTATGATCCTTGGTCCAGTCCATACGGTGGCCGAAAAGTGCAAAACAAAATTACAAAACTCGAAAACACGTTCACAAATGCCAAAAACACATTTACAAACTCCAGTCAGACAGAAAGGGTAGGTCCCTTACACCAGAAGTGTTGATTGCTGATTAATGTCAATCAAACTTTTTCGCATGGAGTGAAAAGTGTGGCGTGACAGTAACTCTCTTCCATTTTGTGGAAATCATTTTGGCCAAATGGCCCTCTTTTGTTGGACAAAACATTTTGTAGACTGCCACACTTTTCACTCCATGTGAAAAAGTTTGATTGACATTAATCAGCAGTCGTCACTTCCGGCGTAAGGGAGTTTGTAAATGTGTTATAGGGTTTTGTAATTTTGTCGTACATAAATGTAAATTTGTTTTGCACTTGTCAGCCACCGTAAGTCCAAGAGGTTCAGTATCAATAAGAATAACATGCTGTGGTACTTCTTGTGTAGTGATGATGCAAAGAAGTTGAGGTAAAGCTCTGCTGACACCGTCTTCTTCTTTTTAAAGGAATTTATTAATACAAATATCAAATAATAACAGAATCAGACAAGTATCGATTACAAGCCCCGGGAGTGCTTGGAGAGTGTGTAGAAGCCAAATTTACACTCTGAAAAATACAGGGTGAACATTGGGTTCTTATAGAGTGAGAAAAGGACTTGGAACGCCCTCGATGTATAGATTCTCCTTTGTTCATCACAACCATATAGGCCTTACATTTGAGTAACTCAAGAAGCACAAGGCTTCTTCTCCATCTAACCCAAAGTGTCTACAGGACCTTCTGTGTATTTCTAAAGGACACTGAAGCTCAGATACTACAATACCTCTATGTATCTGTATGAATAACATACTTCATTGTTTGTACTTACGTGTACTTAAGTTAAGGCATTTAAACTGAAGTAGCAGAAAAAACAGGTAATAATTGTTAGGTCCCCCATGAGATCTTGGAGGGAACATTGCTCAGTCTTCACGCTGATGTTTGTTGAGGCAGTGCTGCACAGCTGTCACATGAAACATTTCTTGCCAGCCGATGCTGGTCATGTTCACCCAGTGTCCTTTTACAGCTACACTGCTGTCGTAAGGTCGTAAGGTTGCTGGAATTCTTGTAGTCACGGTATATCCTCGAAATGCTCATATGTGAAAATCCAAACTTTGCTTCTACCTCTGTAATGCTATGACCCATCTCACAAGCCTATTAAACCGTATTGATAATTGCAAAATCGCTATAACTTGCCACTCCTTGCTTCCATAGATGTCTGTCGCTATATGCACACTGGTGCATGCAACCAATGATGTGCATAGGTGACGTTGCTATGCATTTTGCCTAGGCGTCAGTTTTTCCGGTTCTTCAGTGTACATATCACCTCTCGGTGGTGTTACTATGTATTTTGCACAATACCAGTTTTTTTGGTACTGCAGTGTTTATGTCTATAGTGCGCTTCTCTCTACTCCTCAGAAAATGGCAGCTTAGACACAGAGCTGAACAGCTGAACAACTACAAACAACTAGTGCTTGTCATGTGGAAGCAGCCTAAGAATGACAACATAATCCATTCACATCTATGCTCCAGTTTGCACAAACACACTCGCAGCACATTCTGTGCACCCACGTGCACACACAGCACTTTCACTGTGTAGAGTTAAATCATTTTAAGATGATTATTCATATACACAATGATTCATTAACAACTGTTTTAGAAAAGGGAAGAATGAATAAGTGTTTCAGAAAAGATACAGACGTCTGCACTGTCTAGTAATGCCATGATGACTGATTTGATAGAGTCAGTGTTGTCAGATTGGCCGGGTTCCCGGTCCCAAACCAATTCCAAGCACCCAATCAAAACAAAAAATAATGATGGGGCCGAGGCCACCTATGCCATCCCCCATGCCATCACAGATTCAGATTTTTACTCTTTTTGTTAGTAGCAGTCCGGATGGTCACCTTTGCCATGTAAAATTCACTGTCATTTTTCCTCAAACACAAGCTGAAACGTACACTCATCTGACCACAGAACACGTTTCCACTGTCGTTCAGTCCATTCCAGATGACTTCAGGCCCAGAGAACTCACCAGTGTTTCAGTGCAAAATGAATACATGGCTTCCTCTTTGCATAATACAGTTTCAGGTTGCATTTCTTGATGCAGTGGCAGACTTTCTTTTCTGGAAATGGGGTTTGTAGTAAAAAGAAATATTCTGTCAGGGATATTTCTATTCACCCTATGCTTTGACTTTATAAGTAGTCCAGTGTGTTTCGGATCTGTATTACCTTGCTGCTTATTTCATTGTACAATGAAATTCACTTGTTGCACAATTCTTGTTCCTAGAGTTTCTGGTTTTGACCTACTTGGGGCTATATTTTGACCTTGATGTATTACCAGCATTAAGGATTCAGCTGTATAAATTTGGTTGCAAGAGGTTTACTTGTTTAGATTTTGAGAGGTACAATGAAGGCTAGTCAGTAAGGGCTAGTAGATGTAGTATTGGACAAATAGCTACTCTGAGCCACCTCAGATGACACTGCTTGGCTCAATTACACCATTTTATACATGAACAACTTTGTATAATAGCAGACGAAGTTTAGTCCAAAACTAAAGAAGCAAACTTTTATATGCTAATCACACCTTGGTCTGTATTTAGGGTGCAAGTGAAAGTTGCGAAGGTTTCGTTTTGACCTGTTTTTCTCATCGTGCTTGCCTGCTCTTTGAACCCTGCTGTGGATTATCTTTCGAAGTCAGAATAAAAAAAGCCTTCACATTTACACCCAATCAGTTCTGACTCTCCATCGATTTTCAGCCTCGTGTTCAAAGTGTTTGATGTCCTCATTGCTATTCTGAGGACTAAAATGCCCCTTAGCCCTATTGTGAGCTCCTCCTGTGTGTCTCTTCATCAAATAACATAACATCATGACATTTAGTGTCAGAAACTTGGGGATTATAGACTGTGTGTGTGTGTGTGTGTGTGTGTGGTGAGGGGGATTCCTTGAAATGCAGCTGACTTTACCTAGGGAATAAAATGACACATGTCCTCACAAAGATAGGAATATCTGACAGTTTTGACCTTGTGTGTGTATTTGGTATGTCCCTGGGAGGAAAACCCTCTTCTTTACAAAAGCTGCAGCTTTTCTCTAAAAACTAAGACCCTTTGTTTACTGAAATTACAGTCCAGGCAAGATTTAGGCATAGAATAGATACATAATTAGCTGCATTAATAATTGTCAATGGAAGGTCCTCACAAGGACAGCATGACTGTGTGTGTATGGGTGTGTGTGTGCTGTAGAAGTGCCTGTTTTTTTCTATGTGGAGAACCTAAGTGAAGGTCATATGGATGATCATATACAAGCATGAAGTGTGTGTGTGTGTGTGTGTGTGTGTGTGTGTGTGTGTGTTTGTGTTTGTTGGGGGTTAGCAATTCTCTCCGCTGCTCAATTCTTGGCACAGTGGGAAGAAAAATCCAATCTCCTGATCATATAGTCTCTGGTTTCTCTCACTTCAATATAATTCAATTCCATTCTATTCAATTCAAAGCACTTTACTGGCACCACAAAATCCATTTAGGCTTCGACAGTGTGTGGAAATTAAAGAACGACAATAACATTAAATATTTTAGTCTTTGAAAGCTATAAAAAATGATATTCAATGATGTAAATATATTACTGCTACAGACAACAGGCAATGATTCTAACTAAAATGAGTAGAAGGGAAGGTGGTGTAAATTGGGCACAGTTTGGCAGCAGCAGCTCCTAAGGGACTATATGAATTAGTAATGAGACACCAATCAGGTGATTCCAATCAGTACTTTGAGGTATTTTTGTAAATCTTCTGGGTCTCATTTATCAACTTTGCTTGCTCATAGTTTTCTACAGATAGAATGGGATTTATCAAGGTGTTCTCATGTGTATATTTAGAACTACTCCTGACCATGTGTATACACAGACCTACAGAAAAGTATAATCACAAACTTATCCTGCTTATTGTCACTCATGTCAACATCACAGAGAGTAATTGATCGCAATAATGCAGACAGGTGACAGATTAAATGTATGTAATATTCAAAGGAGACATATTATTAAATATTTTTAAAAATATTTGTGCACATACAGTTAGGTCTCTGGAGTGCCTACTAACCCACAAACTTTGAAACATGACAATCCAGAAAATTCTGGATGCACTGCCTATTATAGAAAACATGGGAATAATTACTCAGTGTCTGTATACTGAATGATACTGCCACTGCACCCATCTGAATATCTCCACCTACTGCGTGAGTATCTTCACCCACGGCTTGAGAATCACATTTGCGAAAGCCATTTTTTTTTTTTGTCTATTTGTCATGAGTCACGGATGCTCCAGCATTAAGTCAAAGTTAAAGAAAATGCTGGGGAAATGTGCTGCTATTGGCTGTACAGGTCAACACACATCGCTACATCAGCTCCCAGCCTCATAGGACAAAACAGCTGAGTGGATAAACTTTATTTTTGATGGCAATGTCCCAAAAACTAGTTGGCAAAAACCTATTTGTGTGTGCAACTGCTTTTACAATCTGGGTCAGTATAATGAGGGATCTCACTCCAATAAACAATTCAAGTTTTTACAATTACAATTGTGTATTTTGAATTTAAGTAATTCACTTCATGTAAATGCACGCCTGTAAACACACTCCTCGAGCATCTAGCAGCGAATACTATTGAGATTCTGGAGAAAGAAACTGGAGGCAAGGTTTTTCATGCCTACCTTACTCCCATCTCCCACTGCAGCATCCATGTAATGTACATATAGGCACACCCCATGAGCAGTGGCTCAATAAGACCACAGGAAACTGTATTAACTTGTAGAAAATAGGTTTACCAGATCCACTTGCACTTACAAATGCATATCCAAAGAGTGATTTAGGTGCCTTGTTGGAAGTTTTCCATGCAGCTCACGCAGCTGTGCACAGGGAATATGTTTTTAAGGAATGCTCCAACAGTTTGTAAGCTAACACGCATTTCAATGAGAAATCGGAGGCAGGTCTGGTGTTTCCCAATGCCAAGTACACATGACACATACATTCATATCACTCATGCTGTAATATATTACATTTCCAAATATGGCAGCAGAAAAGACAAAGGTAATGGCATGCTGTAGTTTTGCACCATTGTAGGTTTTCCAAATGGTATTGAGGCAACAGTATGAGCAAGGACAAAAAAAATCATGTTTTTGAAAGGAAGTTGTTTACCATATATAGCGATTTGGGGGTGGTTCATTATGTAAATGATTTGGCTAGGACTTATCAATGTCAAATCCACACGGCTATGCTTATGCATGTGTGATAAATGCTAAATACTGTTGGTTCTTACATACAACTTGTTCTGTGCACACTTTGATAAATGAGACCCCTGGTTTTGTTTACTATACCCTTGGCTGTGTTGCCTTTTAGTATTGTTGACTTTAGTATTTTTTAGTGTGTCTGCTGGTAAATGGCTAATTAGTTGGTGCAGGTGTGCAGTCTCGAGGGGTTTTAGTCTCCCATAAGCTCTGATATGTGGGAAGAGCTTATATCGAGGACACTTAAAGGGGCACTGGTTAATTAGTTAGTCTTACTCAGATCACCCTCTCTATCCTAACCCTGAACAAACTATCTTGCTTCACTTTAGCCTGGACGTCTTCTACCACCTTTACTGTTTATAGACAAAAAAAAAAAAAAAACCCTACCCAGCTGAAAGCGCTTATCAAACCCTGCTCCGCACCGTGTTCACTTCACAGCATGACTTGACCCAGCATCCCTTAAGATACAAGGAAGACATGCATCAAAATATCTCTGTTCTGGCACCCTGATGGTGAAATGAACTTCTGAGCTGTGCAGGTGAACAGCTGAGTCATTGGCTGTCTTCTAATCAAGACTAAAGACCTCTTCAAGCACTTTAATAAGCACTTCAATTCAAAAAATAAATAAATAAAAATAACCTTCATTTCTGAATTTTTGTTGCTGAAATAACTCTTTGAATTAAATCCTCTATAAGAGGTTTCTTAAAGCTAAAATAAAAATGATTAAATAAATAAATAAATAAATAAATGAATAAATAAATAATAATTATTATTATTTGAACCTATAGTTTTAAACACTATTTCAATTCTCTGTTAATGATTCATATCATGATATTTCATTCATCCTTTCAAACTGTTTCCTACGTTGAAATCCCATTCAGCAATACATCAGCAATAAAATCCAACACAGCACTATCAGGGACCATAGACCTTTAAAAGAAGCAGTTTAGATATCATCAAAAGATCAATTTTGATTCCTGTGTGGCTAAAATTGCTTTGCTGCTCCTAGTAGAAACCTTGTTTAGAAACCATTTTGATAAAATGGTCAGAGCATTTATTGATAAAACAATTTGGTCAGGGCCACCATAGTGGGTAACCTTGCCATCTCACGGTACAATCCTGACCTTAGGCTACTGTCTGTGTTGTGTTTTGCATGTTTTCTCTGTGCTGGTGTGGGTTTCCTTTGGGTTCTCAGCTTTCCTCCCCCCTCAGAAACACATGGCAGTAGGCTGATGTACAAAGGTTGGAACTGAATTAGTATTTAGATTAAGTTTACATGAGGATCCTTTTCCCTAAATTTAAAGTCGAAAATCGACATAAGACCTGTGATGGACTGGCCACCTGCCCGGGGAGTTTCTCTGCATTTCACCCAGTGACTATTGCGATATGTTCTAGCACCCCCTGCAAACCAGTAGTAGGATAAGCGGCTTAATGATAATGAGTGAGCGAAAGTGAGATGTTATAAGACAGCCAGAAAATGGCTACACTGATTAATGCTATGAACCTGACGGATACATTTTGTGTGCAAATTCATATCCTTTATTCATGGTTGAATTGCTCACAAAAAAACTGTTTCACCCTGTGGTTTGCCATTTATCAGATAAAATGACATAATTTGCTCTTTCCAACAATGCTAGGTGCTTGTTTATGCAGCAAAGTGTTGCAGAGAAAAATAATTTTGAATTTACATCAAATTTAATCATAGTTACAATCTGCACACAGCTCTGCGTTTATCTCCGCTCCTCCTGCTCTTGTCTGCATTATTCATGAACTCATCATTGAGTAGATATGGGACACATTTCCTAAGAAAGGGCAGAACCAGAGCTTTGTAACGATGCTAGTCGCATATTTGGATATACCTAAGTAATCACATTATGAAGACAGAGCACATGTTTGCAAAGTCATGTCTTTAAGATCTTCAGCCATTTTCACACTTCCTCCTCTTCCTTAAGGACTTTGTAACTTATTCAACCAAGAAGAGAGATGTGAAAATGGGTGAAGAACTTCCTTAACTGCTGACGAAAGTCCTTAATTGCTTCAGAAAGTACCACATAACAAATTAAACAGTAGAATTTACACTTTCTGGTCGTTTCTAGGTGTTTCTCTGTGCAACAAAGGGTTCTTGAGTAATTCGGTTTTGAATTCACAGCAAATTTCTACATTGTCTCCAATAAACGGCTGACTTTATAGGCACTAAGCACATATTTTTTTCAAACTGCTAAGTCACAGATTATCCCATCATCATGGTTCTGATATTCCCTGATTATAGACAATTAGGAAAAAACTGCATAACTCTACTATCATCATTTTATAGTATAGTATAGCACCAATTTTAGAAGATGCTGTCTTTTTTTCCCTTGTTATAAAAAGATAAAAACGTATTATCATATCCAATGATGGAAGATCTTTATAGCCTAGACTGTTCTGACTAAAGAAATAAAACAAGATACAGCATATATGGCTAGTCCTTATAATGACCAAGCAGAAGTAGATTAAAGGGTCATAGGGTTAAATGTTGATATAACATTTGATTGTGTACTTTTTTTTTTTAATATTTGGAGCAAATATAAGAATATACAAATCCATACGTAGCCATGACCATGGTAGACGTCAAAACTACAAAACTAAAGGGACAAACTAAATTAATCCATAATCACAGTCAAAAACAGGATATACTAAAGACAGAACAGCACTTGGGTTTTATGCTACATAAATATACTATAAGACACAAAAGTATTATCATAGGACAAAGCATAAGTACACCAATTAGCCTAATCACTAAAACACAGAACAGGTGAACACTATAATATAACAAACCAATGATAGGGCAGGGGTGTAAACAGGACTATAACAGAAACAAAAGCACATGACAAGAACCCAAAACAAAATGCCATGAACGCTGTGTTTGTTGCTTTTAGAACCATTTTGGAAAGGGGAAAGTTGTGCAATAATAATGGTTTTCACTACTCCATTTCATTTAACATTCGTCCTTTACATTTAAATTAAAATTTATAGACGCTCTTATCCAAAATGCTTAGAATATCCAAAGCTAAGGCTGGTAGACCTGAATTCAAGCTACTTTGGGCTGTGATACTACTAGAATTTAGCCCTATACTACTTACTATATACTATACCTAGACTATATAACGTTACAGCTCTCATAGCTTTTGGGTGCGTATTGGAACTTTGTTTCTATCCAGTGTTGTTTTGGAGCAAGAAATCACTCTATCAGAAAAAACAGCATCTACTATGGTAGAAGTGTGTTTGTATCACAATATCACAAACACCGCCATGTGTGTACAATGAGCCCTGCAATGGACTGCAATTCCATACAGTGTGTATTCCCAACTCAAGCCCAGAGATCACAGGGCAGACTTCGGATCCCCTGTGAGCCTGACCTGGATAAAGTGTTAAAATCTTACAAAGATACAGCAACCTCCTATATAAGATAAAATGAAGATAAGATAAAATAGGCTCAACAATGATATGATGAAATGTGTTATATTTGTGATTGTGTGACACTCTGTCGTTTCTTAATTGTGGAGTAGTGCCCTAAAGGCAAGGAATCCTTGAAGATCCTCTGAGATGTGTTGTTCAGCTTAAAAAATGACACACGACTGTTTTCCTTACTCAGCTCCTGCTATTGCAGAGCTTCCTAATGATGTGAGCTTAGGTGCTTTTTTTTTCTTTTGCTGTTTCCATAATTTGATTGCCCTTTTTATATCTGCATGATTAATGGATATTGGTAGAATTCTGCCCTGCATGCATTGTTTTCAGTTCCGCCGTGCACCTATTGCATGTTCGTATGGGGCATGTAGGACCTCTAGTCAATGTTCCTCCTATGTGCCAATTGTTTATATAACCTCTCTCTCTCGCTCTATTTCTCTCTCCCTCCCTCACCTTTGATCCTGCAACTCTACTATCCATGTAGTGCCCGTGTAGCCGATTGAAAGTGCCCATGCGCATGTTACATCAACATTGCTGTGGCTGAAAGGAATATACATCAACAGAGCGAAATTACAGAGGCTAATTTACAACAGTAATTGCCATCATTTTCCTTCTCTCATGATCAGACGCTGACATTTGAACGGATCCTCGTCTCTTTCATCTGTGCGCGTGCATGCACAAGGTGGTTTTGTGGAAATTGATTAGTGCAGGCTGACGAAGGGAGGAGAGCGAGAGAGAGAAAGAGAGATGAGGGAGGAAAGTGGTGGCAATACTAAAGAGGTCATTTAGCTTTAAAGATTAGGGAGGCGAGGGAAAGATTGTGGACTTAATGAAACTTTTAGCCCTGGAGCTTTCTCAATCATAACAGTGAGACAAAGAAAGACTAAAAAAAAGGTTAAGAAAAAAAGATTTTAAAGAGCAAAAAAAAAAAAAAAAAAAAAAAGCAAAAATATTTGCACATGCAATTTTATATTAATGACAGAAGAAATAATTGATTTGTTCAAGATGTATCGCAATTCCCTTCCGAGAGATTCTTCAATAATGTATAAAATTTAATAGCCAGATTAATCTAGAGGCTTATCCATAAATAGCTTCTTTTAATTTGAAAATATCAACAGTACAAAATATTTAATGAAAAATAAAGATTGCAGGTTAATGCATGTGAATTTTAATTACTTATATATATTCTATATGTAAATTATATTATATGTGAAATATATGAATTAATATTAAATCTGTAACACAATGCCATTCGCTTTAGCTGTATTCGTATTCGTTTAATGCTTGAAATATTCATTTCTGTAATTCAGATTCAATCCAGAAGCAGCCATGGCCTTGAGAAGAATTTTTTATCTTTTATTTTTATCTTATATTAATTTTATAAGGAGAAATACTGGGCCATAGAATATATAACATAGATAATATAAAATTTTTACTTCTCCGTGAGATGCCCTGTAAAACCATACTACCAGGCATTCTGTATTCAGTAATATGTGACTACAACTACAAACCCTATTTCCAAAGAAAAGATTTTCAGTCATTCATTCATTTTCTTGACCGCTTATTCCTTTTCAGGGTCACAGGGGAGCCGGTAGCATAGGGCGCAAGGCAGGAACAACCCTAGACAGGGCACCAATCCATAATAGGGCACACACACACTCACACACTAGGGCCACTTTAGAGACACCAATCAACCTAACGTTCATGTCTTTGGAGAACCCGGAGTAAACCCACACGGACACAGGGAGGACATGCAGACTCCACACAGAAAGGACCCAGACCGCCCCA
>JAOTRJ010000053.1:21607327-21617665 GCA_028564905.1 Leptodoras praelongus
TGTGTAGTAACCTGACTTCTGCACAACACAACTGATGGTCCCAACCCCATTGATAAAGCAAGTCATTCCTCTAATTATTTCAGAGAGAGAGAGGGAGAGGGACCATGTGGTTACATCTTTGTGGGGACCAAATGGCCCCACAAACATAGGGATATCTTATATTTTTGACCTTTGGAACAATTTGCTTGTCCCCATGAGGAAAGTGTTTTTTATATAGTTTTTAACAAAACCAATAAATAAATATAAAATAATAAACAAATAAATAATATTTTCATTACTGATGTTAGAGTAATAAGTAATAAGTATATGAATGGAAAGTCCTCAATAGTACAGAAAGTCTGTGTGAGTGTGTGTATGTCTGTACAGGTGTTCATGTAGGAGCATACATTGGAGATGAAGGGAGGTGGAGATGATGTCACCTGTTTACAGGCATTGTATTTTGCATCTCTTATTAATACATTCAATTTATTCAAGTTTATAAAATACTAAAAACATCTATTTATAAACTGACAAAAACTCATCTATGACCCATCTCAAAGCTATGTTGTATATTATATCCTGTTGTGTTTGCACATCTTGAACTAGCTGATATGATCTAACACACTTGAGGACAGGGCTGTTTTTAGATGAACAGGGGGATTTTAGCTGCCTCTTTGAGGTAGTGTGCACTGTTTGAGAATTTCAGTAGGTTTCATTTAAGGCTCAGCAGTGAGTCGTTTCACAGTTTTCTCTTTATTGACTGTTTTCCATTGCTTGACATTTTCAAATTGAGGATTGTTCATCTGAAAGTGAGTGGGCAGCTGTAAAAAATGTGTGGTATAATGTAGGTACACTTTAATTTTTAGTATTTTAGGAAAGGCTAGGAAATGTATATAACTAGTGAAAGCACCTATCATTATTACCAAAGTAACTACCAGGTTTGTCATGTAGAAGAGTGGAAGTCTGTCTTTGCATAGATTCAATTCTCTGGAACTGAACTGGAGTGATGAATATTGTTTGTCCTCAAGACTGTGTTTTGTTGATGGTGGTGGAGATTGCTTTTGAGTACATGGCTTGAGCACATGGTACATATCCTAGGTGTTCAACCAGGTTGAGATCTGATGAGTGAGATCTGATAAATCATATGATTTTTGTCCTTTTTATTTTCATCAAACCATTCAGTGAACACCCATGCCCC
The DNA here is from genome assembly GCA_028564905.1 of Leptodoras praelongus. Classification (NCBI taxonomy): domain Eukaryota; kingdom Metazoa; phylum Chordata; class Actinopteri; order Siluriformes; family Doradidae; genus Leptodoras; species Leptodoras praelongus. Next base: position 21,608,505 of record JAOTRJ010000053.1, read on the forward strand.
ATGGATGTGGGCAGAGTCACCCTGGAAAAAGTTTTACATTCTTTTCAATGACAAACTTCTAGTTGACAAATATAAACAAATTTAGAAACTGATGCCTGCAACACACTCAAAAAGTTTGGACAGATGCATGCTTACCCACTGTGTCATATCATCTTTTCTTTTAATTATAGCTTTTATGTTTGGAGATTGAAGATGCTAATTATTGCAGTTTTACAAGTGGAATATTTGCCCATTCTTGCTCTGTACAAGCTTCTCTTTTTCATGATCCACTGTACATTTTCATTAGGAGACAGATCTGGACTGCAAGCAGGCCAGTCAAGCCACGCTGCTGTAACTCATGCAGAATGAGGCTTGGCATTGTTGTGCAGAAATAGACTCCTTATAGTTCCTTGGAAAAGATGTTATATTAACAGCAGCATATGTTTCTCCAAATTACCAATATAAGCCTCTGTATCACCTCTTTGGCAGGTAAAATCTGACATCTGTTTTTCATCAAAAAAAGGGCTGAAATGTGGCTCGTCTGACCACTGTCTTTCATTCATCTCAGATGACTTTGGGTCCAGACAACTCATCAGCATTTCTGCACAAAATTAATATATGGCTTCCACTTTGCATATTCCAGTTTCAGGTTGCATTTCCTGATGCAGCTGCAGATTGTGTTAAGTAACAGTAATTTTCCAAAGTACTCCTGAGCCCATCACTGTAGCATGACGATTTCTCAAACAGTAGCACCCGAGGGTTCGATGGTCATTCAGCAGTTTCCACAATTGACCTTTATGCACAGAGATTTCCTCTGACTCCTGAACTTTTCATGATCTTATGAACTGTAGATAGAGAAAGACCTAAATTCCTCTTTTGCTGAGAAACACTGTATTTGAACTGACTGACAATTCTGTCACAAACTTTGGCACAAAGTGGTGAAGCACAACCCATCTTTACCAGCAAAGGCTAAGACTTTGGTGGATGCTCCTTGATGACCTCATCTGTTACCAGTTAAACTGCTAATTACATATTCACATTTAATCATATACAATTACATTATATAACAATTAGGGACTTATTTTGCCACTGTCCCAACTTTTTTGAGTGTGTTGTAGGTGTCACATTCTATTAGGTTTTATATTTACAAAATACAATTAGGTTTATCAGTGAAAATCTGTGAATTTTTTCAAGTGATTTAACAGTTTACAGTTTTTAATTAGTTTTTTAAAGTGTCCCAGCTTTTCTAGAAATTTCTCCTTTTGACAGCTTGCTCCCATTCCTTGGGGTTGCCACATCTTAATCTGGTGCAGGTTTTTACGCTGGATGCCCTTCCTGACATGGCAAACAATAAGCAAATGCCTAAATGACACAGTAGCATTAACCAGAGACGACTGACTAGAATGATAAATGATTATCCAGTCATCCATCTAATGATTAATTTACTTCTTAATTTACATCTTTTTTCACCTCCCTCCTTTTTAAGCAGCAATATTTATATTAGTAGCCTTCCGCAATGATCACCTACATTTTATTTTCACTCCTCATAAAAGAAAGCACTTTTGGTGATCTGCACACATTCACTGTTCATCCTACTACAGAAAAATATATTATTCATCACCACACAATTCCAACACCTTCTGTTTGGTTTAATAGCAAGTATAGCTAATCTATGTGTGTTTGCATGTAATGTCAACTTCCTTCATCTACATTAACACTGACTCAACATTCTAATTTTAGTCATGAGATGAATCGCTCACTTTATACATATGTGCACCAATCAGAGTCAGATGGTGAGTTAGGGGAGGGGTTGGACAGAGGTGGCCATGCTAACTCACCTACATTTATCCTCTACCAAGCAAATTTCTGGGTAAAGCCACAATACGTGCGTGTGTGTGTGTATCTGTACCGTCACCCACGTCAGGACATAGCCTGAACCTCGAATGCATCGGTAGGTCTCTATTCTGTCAATCTGCTACTTGTTAAGTGACAAACATCAGCTTAAAAGCTTCTACTCAAGTGCTACGCTGATTGTAAGTGTATGTGTGTGTGTGTGAAGAGCCTTCGTTGCAGGCCTGGAGAGGATGTGTCATTGCTGAGAGGTTTTCCCCTTTTTACTTGTGGGCCTCTCTCTGTCTGTCTCTCTATTTATCTATTTCATAGTGTCTGGACCTAAACTTTTTGCAGGTTTGGTTTTCTGTAATATGTTGTCAACCTGCCAATGACTTCAAATAAAACCACACTCTGTAAATTTTGCTAGTCATTAAGGATGTCAAACGTGCAGTATAGTCTACGTAGTATTTATTATTACAAACGTTGTTATGTATTTAGTGATGATCATATGTCAACATTCAATTCAGCATTGGACTACATTCTTATATTTATAGTAGCCGTGTTGTTATATACGGTAGGAAATACACACCAGGTAAGTTGTCAACTAATTTCTAGTTAGTATTTTCAGTTGTAGCTGTAATATGTAGCAAATCAATAGCATAACACTTGCATCGATTGTCATTTTTTTCTATTGTTTCTGATATAAACTATACTTAAAATGCGGACTTGATGTAATGCCAGTGATATCTCCAAAAACTCCAGATATTTTTGCAATGGCATGTTTGATGGGATAAATATTTTCACTCATTTTTACAAATATATATATAAGGACTAGGTTTTACAGGATTTCACAGGCCAATTTAATTTCCTCTGGACAAGTCACACCATTAGTAAAGAGAATGCTTGGCAGCTGTGCGTTTGTACATATTTTAATGCATGCTTGTTCAATAACAGCCTTATTAACATATACCAAATTGAGAAAATCCAAGTCTGATAATGTGTTTGTGATAAATAATTTTGTCTCAACAACCTGTTTATAGATTTACAGTGGCTTTTAAAATGCATACGGATATGAATATGTATAAGCTGCTAGAACAGAGAATTTTTTTTACTGTTCGGTTGTGGACTGATGAATTCAGAAAGTAAGGAGTGCGATTAAAAAACTGCACTGAAGAGTATTTGCATAGCATGCCTATGCTACATTTAAGTATAGAAATTTGAATTCCTTTCATTTCTGAGTAAAAAAAAGTCTTTATTAGTTTTCAGTTGCTCTACATAACCAAAATCCTATTTTCATTTAATAATGTTTTTTTTTTTTTAAACACCCAGTGCAACATGACCTAAATATTACTACAACAGAGTTTTAGTGTGGCACTAGTTTTTCTAAAAATTCAAAGGTTTGCATCCCAGTTTCAGGGCTGTAGTTCATTTATCTGAATGTGCCAACATTTCTAATGAACCAATAGTATTTACTGTGTGAACAGTATAAACAGGTTTAACCACTTTGTAGAAAGCGCTAATACTGAATGGAATTGCAAAAATTATTATCAGAAATTATACAGTATTTCAGCGTATCATAAACAATAATTAAAGCCATTATTCAAAAACAGAAACTTGTGCCATCAAAAAGGCCCAGAGAAACAGCGGGAAACAAAGCACATTGTTAGTAATGTAATTTGATAAACATCTACGATTTTATTGTATCATTTCTGTTACCTGCATCATTTAAACAGACAATTAATGATGTATTGTATGTTTTTGCATCTTAAGCTTCATTTATTATGTAGCATAGGTCATTTTTGTAACATGCACCTCAATTTTGTTATTTCTATATATATATATGATGTGGTCTGGGTCAGGGCGATATTTGCCAACAACAACAGCAATAATAATATTAATAATAATAATTATCATAATAACAGACATAATAAATATCAGAACAACAGAGAATCTACTTTTACAGAAATAATGGCTGCATCAATTGTTGTAAGACGGTTGTTAAAAAAACACGTCATCGCAACCCATTTTGTAATGCTGTAGTAACTGTAGTTTCCCGTGATTGCCTTTATTTTCTATTATTAAGACTTCTACTAAGATATGCAAACATGTTAATATATAAATAAAATAAATGCACTTTGAGGTTGGTCTCAAAGTAATTTGGAAAATAAGGTATAACTTATCTACCACATCTACTTTCCACCCAATCCATTATCATGATCAAAACAAACTGAGGGGGAGTGATCGTATCACTTGCATATCCTCTTGCATGCATGTTTTATAAGTTCTTGAACATATTGATCACATGGGAGTCAATAGGAATAATGTATTGTAGACAGCATAATGGAAATGTAATTTTGTGCATCGAATTTGGAACTGAAAAATCCACTGGATATTTGCTAATCATCGCTGAGCATCTGTAACTACGTATTGTTACTTCATTGGAATTGTTTTTTATTAGGCCACGTCCATTGTCTGCATTGCCAAATGTGAAATGTTACACAAACATGCTCTACTACACTTTAATATGTATCACTAATACATATGCATTATTACTTCCCTGTTTCATCCCAGAACATTATAAATAACTTTAGTTAATCCCTGAACTCCACTTGAATGTATTTCGTGTTTCCGTTATTAGAACATTCAGAAATATGTGGAGATTTTTTCTTTGTTATATGTTCATTAAATCAAAATGATATACTAGATGCCTCATCACACTGCTACTACAGTAGATGTATATCTTAACCAATGTACTGTATCACCATGTTTTGTTGATCAAACAATACCTGGTACTTTGTTTTATGAGAAGCTGTGTACAGGCATTAGTCACAGTTTCACATTCTGAGGAGGTCTGTGGCTTTGGTCCGAGTTTTAGAGTGAAATTTCAAAGATGATGCAAAGTGTGAGTGGTGTTCTCCGGCTGTGACATGGCTAGACTTGTAGACAAACACCTCCTACAGTCTGTTTTAATCTGATGACACATGTTATAGGTGGGAGTTACGCTAAAACAAAGGCAGGACTAACAATCTGTCATACTGTCTTTACCTCCTGGAGATCCCTACTGTGTAGAACCATAGAAGTCTCTAAGCCAAAGGTGTATATAAGCCTTTCTTATAAATATAACCCTTAAAGATCTGTAGAAATCCCCCACCCCGACCAGGTTTTTAGTAGTACCAAACAAATTATGTGTTAGTTCTTTGAAACATTCAGAAGAACATGAAGAGACAATACAGTTAGAGTCTGTCGGTATTAACTAACTTGTACAAACATCTCTCTTGAGTTTAGCTTGACCTACTTGCATTAGCATGAGGATATTGTTATGATCAACTACAAAGCACTTCTGCAAGACTCTCTGAATGAGAGTCAGTACTGTAAATGTAAACAAAAATGTTGCTTAACTCCTCTTGTTTTTAATTTCCTTTTCATTAGGTTGAATGGAGATTACCCAGCACATCATCCACTGTAATTACTTTCCCCAGAATTCCTCTTCCTTTCTGAAGAATTTCACTTTCCTGTCTGTGTTGAGATGATCCGAATCCACAACCCCCACCCTCTACCTTTTTTGCATCAGACTGAAATGTTTCTGAGGGCAGGTAAACTGTGTGACACCATCCTCATTGTGGATGGTTACACTTTCAAAGCACATGCATTGGTACTATCCTGGGCCAGCAAGACCCTTGAACGCCAGCTAATCAACCAGAATCCAGCTAAAGGCTACTGCTGCACTGTTAATGGTGTTTCCCCACAAACTATTAGGCAAATCCTTGATTATATATACAGTGCTTATGTAGAAGTTCCAAAAGGGGACCTTCCAGATTTGCTTGAGGGAGCTCAGCATCTGGAAATGCATTCACTTATGGAACAGTGTGAGTTGCAAATGGGGATCCAGGACAGGGTTAAAGCTAGAGAAGAAGAGAGATCCTCCCCCGAAATTGACGTAGGAGAACGTGATTCAAGAAAAAAAATCCCCTCTTCTGATGAAGTGTCTCTCAGTTCTTCTTTAGAATCTCCTTCTCTGACACATTTTTACCATGAAAGGTCACAGCATGTCTCAAGCCTGTCACCCCCACCACAGAAACCCCCCATGTCCATAACTGTAGCATCTCCCACAGCCTCCAGGGAACCCATTTCCTCCACCCACTCACTGGTCCAGACCCCTTCCCTCCACTGGCCCCCAGTAAACCCATCACGCCATATGGTCCTTACCTATACTGACTTCATGGCATTCCAGCACATGGTGGCATGCTCATATCCCAGTCCCATGTACCCCTTCTTAAAGCACTCTGTCCAGCTCCAGATGCCGTCTTCTCTAGTGGGCTATACAGGGATGCTTCAGCCACATCAACGTCTTTTACGTCCAAGGCCTCTAACTCTTGATAGTGCATTTGCCCCAGAGGCCAAACAGAAGACTGACCTCATCAATGCAGTGCCAAGAGCAGCATCAGTGGAAAGAGAAAGGTATGATCATAGTGAAGAATCTGACACTGTAGCTCCTTCTTAAATATGTGGAAATTGAAAATGTGATCTTAAAGTAAATAAAATAAAAGCCAATACATGAGTATAACAGTAAAGAAAAATAGTTATGTACAAATAAAATATAAACAATAATAAAATGATATTTTATTATAATAGTTAATTATAATAAAATAATTATAAAATTATATAAAATAATTATAAAATTATATAAAATAATTATATAAACATAAAATGATTATAAATGTGCTTATATCACTTTATAAATTGGTACTGATTACTGATAAGCATTTTGATACATGCTACTAATATTTTTTCATTAAGCCTTACCAATGTGATATAATCTGTAAGACTGATAACCTAGATCTGAATCTGATCTGAATCTGATAACTGATAAAATACATTTTTAATCAAAGTTTATTGTAATTTCAAGTGCTTTACTGCATGACCTTTAGAACTAATAATGGCCTGTGAATAATTATTAATGATTATATGATGAATTGTTATTAAAATCTTATAAAAGTGTAAAAGGTTAGCAGTGAGTGCATTAATTAAAGTGGAGATGAAAAAATTATTGATTGAAGGTAGGTTGCAAGTTAACTGGAATGCATGTTACTGTATGAATGTGCATTAACTGACATCGTCTTTCCAATAGACACAATTTCCATAGCCACCCCTCCACCTACACACATATTATCACAAATGCCACTATATTTATAGAGAGCCCTGCATCCTTTACACATTATAACAATGATATACTACAACCCCCATTTCTAGAAAAGTTGGGACACTTTCTAAAAATGCCAAAAAAATTAAATTTGTAATTTATTAATTCACTTGAATCTTTATTTATCAGAGAAAAGGACAAGTCAGAGATTTTCAGTGTTTTCAATGATGAACTTTATTCTCTTGTTAAATATATATAGAAATTTAGAAATTGATGCCGCCAACACACTCAAAAAAAGTTGGGACAGGCAAAATAAGAATGAAAAAGTTATACAAGTAACACTGTAAGGTTCCACAACTAAAGCAGTTTAACTGGTAACAGGTGAGGTCACCAAAAGCATCCACTGAAGGCTTAGGCTTTGTAAGCATGGATAGGGTGTGGTTCACCACTTTGTGCCAAACTTCATGAGAAAATTGTCAGTCAATTCAAATACAATATTTCCAGTGCAAGGGCAAAGAATTTAAGTCTTTCACCATTTACAGTTCATAATATCATAATAAAAGATTCAGGAGTCAGGTGAAATCTTGGTGCGTGAAGGCCAAGGGTGAAAACCGCTGCTGAATGTGACCATAAAGCCCTCAGGCTGTACTGTTTGAGAAACCGTCATGCTACCATGATGGACATAGTCACATTGGCTCAGGAATACTTTGGAAAAATCAGTCACTTTATACAGTCTGCATCTGCATTAGGAAATGCAAACTGAAACTGTATTATGCAAAGAGGAAGTCATATATTAATTTTGCACAGAAATTCTGGTGGGTTCTATGGGCCCGAGGTCATCTGAGATGTTCAGAAAGATAGTGGACCAACGTGTTCTGTGGTCAGACTAGTTCACATTTCAGAGTGTTTTTAGGGAAAAAAACAGACATTGGATCTTAGGTGCCAAAGATGAAAAAGACCATTTAGCCTGTTACCAATGACAGGTGCAAAAAACAGCAGTGATGGCATGGAGGTACGTCAATGCCTATAGTGATCTGCATATATATATGAAGGTACCATTAATGCGGAGGCTTATATTGGTATTTTGGAGAAACGTATGCTGCCATCAAGACAACATCTTTTTCCCAGGAACTCCGTGTCTATTTATTTCTATGCCAGACTTCATTGTACTCAAGTTACAACAGTGTGGATTGATAGGCCTGCCTGCAGTCCAGATCTGTTTCCGATTGAAAATGTACAGTGCGTAATGAAGTGAAGAATCAGGCAAGAGTGGCCATGGACTTTTGAGCAGCTCAAGTTCTATACACAGCAAGAATGGGAAAAAATCCCCTTGCAAAACTATATTATATGACACAGTGGTAAAACTGCCACTGTCACAATTTTGTTTTGTGTGTTGCAGACATCAATTTTTAAATTTGTTTATATTTAATAATAGAATTACATTCATTATTGATACCACTGAAAATTTTTTCTTTGTCCTATTGTCTGTTAAATAAACAATTGAATTAACAATTGACATGTTTAACTTTTTATGGCATTTTAAGATAATATACCAACTTTTCTGGAAAAGGAGTTGATCATAAAAATTGCTTTGATTATTTGATACTAAAAATCTGCATGTATAAAAGATGCTAATCTGCACTCCTACACGCTACTTGCTCCAACCTCACACAGGCACTGTATGTCAGTGTGTGAACTCTTGCACTGTACTGCCCACTCAGTTCCTTTGTGTGAAATGTTATGGAGCAAAAAGTGTTATTACTATCAGGATGGAGAAACTGAGGGGACATCCCTTTATTCCCCCTGATTACCCAGATGGCAAATATGAAAGTCTCTTTTCATCTCCATCACAGCACTATGTATTGTTTCAGTCTCATTTTTAGCTACTGTTTGTTTCTTACATGCATATGTTCATGAAGTGGTTTTCTGACAACAGTTCTTTTGTATCAATTCATGATCAAACTGAAAACAACAAACAATAGCTGAAACCAATACAAAACATTAAAGACAGTGCCAATGATGCCAGTGATTAAAATATGGGTTTAATGAATTAACATGTAGGTCTGAATTAAAATATCAATTAATAGCTTGACAATGAAGCTAATGAAAATTAGGTTATATACAATACAGGGCAAAAGTTTGGACACACCTTCTCATTCAATGCGTTTTCTTTATTTTCATGACTATTTACATTGTAGATTCTCACTGA
>JAOTRJ010000053.1:24407586-24417886 GCA_028564905.1 Leptodoras praelongus
CAAAAAGTTTAACTTTCATAGATTATAGATTCAGGGCCCACAATTTAAACGATTTCAAGTATTTATTTGTTTATTTTTTTTACATAATTTGGGTTTCCAGGCAGTGAATAAAGCAAAGAGATTCCCAACCAAGTCATATCGTTTTGATTGATTTGATGTGATCCTAAAAACTGAGTAGTTTGGGCTGATTTCTCCACAGTATTCTATTTTTTTAAATTCCTGTTTTCGTGAGAGGGCGACACGGTGGCTCGGTGGGTAGCACTGTCACCTCACAGCAAGAAGGTCCCAGGTTCGATCCCTGGGTGGGGCTCCTTTCTGTGTGGAGTCTGCATGTCGTCCACGTGGGTTTTCTCCGGGTACTCCGGTTTATTCCCACAATCCAAAGACATACACGTTAGGTTGATTTGCGTCTCTAACGTGGCCCTAGTGTGTGAGTGTGTGTGCCCTATGATGGATTGGGACCCTGTCTAGGGTTGTTCCTGCCTATGTGGCCGGCTAGGCACCGGCTTCCCCGTGACCCTGAAAAGGAATAAGTAGCCAAGAAGATGAATGAATGTTTTCATGGGTTTTACAAGCTGGAAAACCAAATTATATAAAAATAAACAAATAAATACTTGAAATCATTTAAACTGTGGGCCCTGAATCTATAATCTATGAAAGTTTTTGAATTTTTGAATGGAATTATGGAAATTAATAAACTTTTCCATGATATTCTAATTTTTTGGAATGGGTCTGTATATGTAATTGCTTTATTCTGTTTGTAAGGGTGCGTTCGTGCTGGGAGCACCTCATTTCCCAGCATGCATAGGGGAAATCACGAGTCTACAGGAAACACCTGCTCGTCAGACTATTTAATGGGATCCTCGGGCAGTGCTTCTTGTCGCACTCTTGTAGGAGTGTGACCATGGGGTAGGGCTCATGCCCGAGGTAATTTGTTAGGGCTTTATAGATTGACCTGACTATTGAGTGTGGCTAGAAGTGACCCGTTAGTACGCCTCGTTGGCGTCTCCTTTTTTTGGCGCTTCTGTTTGTTATTCCCCGCTACGGTGGGCAGTCATATTTTCCCTTCCCTTTAGTGGGGGAATAGTTTCTAGGAGCTAGCGTGCTTTAGCTGCTCTGGACCCGGGAGGTCTACGCTCCTCTTCCGGGTTCTCCTCTGTTGTTTATGGTCTGGTTCAGCTCCCATCTCCCCGGCCAATCGCAGTGTCCGCTGTCCAATGTGAGTTTGGATGTGGGCCAATCGCGGCGCGGGGTGACATTGGACCCAGCCAATCGCCGCGCTCCTTTCCATTCTCACGTTGGATGACGCAAGACGTAGTACGTGCGCGGCAACCCGGAAATGCAATGAGAAACACGTGAAAGTATATTTATTTAAATGATTTATTTACATTTATTTAGAAGTTTGTTTATTCACCTATATACTAACTATTTTGCCGTTCGTTTGTGTTGTGTTTTTTGTTATCGTTTGTAGTTACTGTTGAATGAAGTCTTATATACTACTATTGTGTGTTGTATAGGGATGTATCCAATTAAACACAAATTGAAATTCTCTTTAGAATTATTACAACATTCATGTCATCTTAATCAGTAATGTGACTTGTAAATTGACATTTATTTCTGTGTATGGTTCTGCATCTTCTGTTATTGTCCAGGATTGAACCCTGGAACAATCTGTCAGTATTTTGCACAACACAATTAAAATAAAGAAATAAAATATTTTCTTTATCGTCTGTTGCCCAGGGTTACATTTCACCTTTCCTTTTTTTATATTTATTTATTTTTTTCCCTTTTTCTCTCCCTCTATTGCTTTCCCTGCAACTGGGTCCACTCTCCCAGGCCCCCTGTAATCATTTTGCCAGAAAAATTAGCCTCTGTCTATAAACAAACAGGCAAAATAACATCTGCTATTAGAATAAGAGAATATTAATATCAAGAATTAGGCTTTATCACCTTTGTGTAAAAACATAGTAAAGAGAAACGTCATACATTTGGCTACTTGGACGTGTACTATACTGTGTTGTCTAGCTTTACTCCAACATTACCAAAAGGAGGTCAACATAAAAATTAATTGAATTGTTACTCTGTGTGTGTGTGTGTGTGATTTTATTTTATTTTATTTTTTATGTTTTTTCCCAGAAACAATATTTGTGTTGTTTTTTTTGTTTTTTTTTTATTTCAGTCTAAAATTATTTATTTATAGAATAAATAAAGTAAAAAAGGCAGAACAAATGGACAATGTGTTTTAATGAAGTTTTAAGTTGTGATACTTTAATCACTTAAGCTTGCTTTAGTACTAGATGTTAAGATCAAACTGTTTTATTTGATATGTTTACATGCTTTGCTCTGAAATAACACTTCTGGTTGTAAGATGTATTCTGTACATATGGGCAAATTTATGTGCATGTCTTATGAGATTATTATCATTATAAATCTGTACGATTACTGCTTTACGTGCTTTTAATCATTTCACTTTATATTTTCTTTTTTATTGGCAAAACCAAAAAACTGGATTCAAGCTTGAAATTGGTCCAAAAAAATCTAGAAGTAGGATTAATAATTAGATGTGGTTTATTGTAATCTGATAGGAAATACTAGATCAATCTGACTATATTAAAGGTATTTTAATTTTGTAGGGTTTGTGACTCATGATTGTGATACTTCACCACCAGGGGTAGCCAAACACCACAGACAAACCCACAGACGTTCATATTTACATTACATCTTTAATTCTACTCTATAAAAGATTACAGTTCAGAGAACTTGTTTATGAATCAATTTCTAAGACTGTTAAAATGATTTTAAGGGTTTAACAAATTAACCACGTTTAATGGATTTTTTTTGCCACAGAGTGCACGGCATGCATTACATACCCACGGAAAGGAGGAAAGCCACAGAGCAGGATGTAGGTAATAACACCAGCCGCCCAGATGTCCACCTTCAGGCCATAACTATCGGAGAGAAACTGCACTCCATCAGGTTAAAGTACACAGTATTTGGTGTTGCGCAGGAATTACTGTACGTGTTGTATAAGGCTGATGGAGGAGGGTGGGGCAGAGCGGTGACTCACCCAGTCTCTGCAATGATTTCTGGCGCTACGTATGTCGGGGTGCCGCAAACTGTGTACAGGGGTCCGTCTACAACTGTGGCCAAGCCAAAATCCCCCAGCTTCAGAGATTTGCTGCCATCCTGGTGCTCATAGACCTTAGACACACACACACAGGTTTTACTATCTATTAACACAAATTATATAAAAACCTAATATATTTGAATAAACATCTAAAAAACATGTTTTTCCCCAAGCCAAATGTACCCACAAGGTTAAAACAGTCAGCTATTTTTGTACACACACACACACACACACACTGCTTTGCTATTCACCTGACGCTAGCGTTTATCTGCTATCAGTGGAGTGGGTGAATGGATGAGCTAATGCAGAAGACTAGATTTAGCAAGCTCCCTGATATTTTGATCTCTCTCACTCCCTCGCTCTTAGTGTTTTAGTGCAAGTTCGAATGTTTTTTTCTCACTGCAGTAATACTATAAAACCTGCAACAGTAACAGCAACTGTAACAATAAGAACAACAATTAATAAGCTTATAGTCTCAGCTTGTTCTACACTTTATCAGACGAACCATACTATCTAATACTGTTCAATTGAGGGCAGGAAAGTTTAGTGTATGATTACAGAAATGGGTTTAAACTTAACCATGGCAGAACCGGATGCAGTGTGAGGGTTAAATTTCCAGTTTTGGCAACATACCGGGTGAGGTAGAGAGATCTGATTTTAAATATGCTGATTTCTCAGACACTAGTTTGATTAGAGTCATGACTGGTGGGGAAACGGTAGCTCAACTGATGCTGGTGTTGGTCAATGTGGAGCAGCGGACAGCAACGTTCACTGAAACGTTTTTTAAAAATGGTGACTATTTGGCACCAAGTTAATATTCCTTGTCACTGTGCTGTGACCTCTAGGAACACGGTTAACAATGGGTCGGAAATGTTTGTAACGATGCTTCTGCCTTCAAAACACAACCACTCGGCAAACCGGGTACAGTTCACACACCAGAAAATGTTGAAAGAGTGCGTGCATCTGTAATAAGGAGTCTGAATCGTTCATTTACATTTATGGCATTTAGCAGACACTCTTATCGAGAGCGACTTGCAAGAGTGCTTGGTCGTTAACTTGGAATATCCAAAGATAAGGCAGACCTGGTAGACCTGAATTCAAGGTACTTTGAGCTGTGATACTGCTAGAAGTTCAGCTAGGAAACAGGCTCTTGCTTTGGGAATTTCCACATGAAAATGGCATTAACAGGTTGTATTTTCAAAGAAAAGTTATCACATTTCAGATCCCTTGACTTGTTTTAGCTACATTAGGTTCATAGCAAACATTCCGTGGCTGAGAATGATAAATGAAATAGGTTTACAGAGTTCTAATCCTTTACTAAAAGTAAAAAAAAGTCTACCAGCAGGTTCTCGGGTTTGATGTCTCTGTGCACTACGTTCAGGCTGTGCAGGTACTTGATGGCGCTGGCCAGGTTGTACAGCATCCCACTGGCGTCCCGCTCGGTGTACTTGTTTGTGGACGTGATGGCATCGAAGAGGTCGCCACCCTGCAGATATAACCAACAAGCTTTTCTGTTTAATGTGTTCTAATGGCCTAGAAATATGGACGCCTTTTTATCCTCACAACAAATGAAAGGCTGTAATGAACATGCATCGATTATGGAGGTTAGAAACACTGTCGCTCAGACCTCCTGATCCAACCCTACGCTATCCTAACCCATTAGTCATGGACTGGGAACAAAACGTACTAAAACGTACATTATGCTTCTTGGAATACAATACCAAATATGGCAGTAATTTGTTACCTTGACCAGCTCCATGACCAGGTAAAGTTCACTGTAGGTGTCCATTTCCTCGATCAGCAGGACTATGTTGGGGTGTTTCACCCGTCTCAAAATGGACACCTCGTTCTGTATCATGTGTTCCTGCACACAAACGACATGAATTCATGACTATTATTAACCATTAGACTGTCTAGTATGTATCTGTAAATTGTGGAAATGTGCATTAATTGTGTATCTAATGCAATTGCACTGTAAGAAAACCAATCGGTCCAACCCACAGTTTATCTACCACCAATAGCTCTATCACAACATATATGTAATATGATTACATTACAGGGGGAAAAAAAACTCTTCAGAAGCTTTCCAACAGCTCTAGCTCTGAGAAAGTCTGCAGAAAACGGGCATTTTAGCCGACTTTGGAGCTCTATTTTCCAGTTAAAATGATGCATTAGATGCTGTTATGGAGCTCACTATGTTTTCAGTTCATCGTTTTGCCCAGGGAGAGGTACAAATATAAAATGAGTACATTTTTCTCCATTAAAATTTGGTTCAAAATTGTCTGAGAATCGAATAGACTCGTGAAACCATTGTGATTTGACCTAAACTGAATCATGAGTCACCCCTGCTGCCTAAGTTACTACATCTCTTACCCAAGATCTCAAATTGCTTATCCCCTACAATTTTATTAAAATAATTCAACTATTAAATATTTGCAATAACATTTCTTATATATATATAAATTTTAGTCATTGAGTTTTGTCAAATTCTTGAACATTCCACTCAGCACAACCATTTTTATGGCAATTGGATTCAAGTTGACATGATTAATAGGGTTGTTATTGATTTATTGAGGTTTAGATTAAGTGACCAGTCAAATAGGTTAAAACCTATAATTTGTGATGACATTCATATTCATTATGGAAAAAGAAAATTAACATCTGACACCTTGTACACTTTAAGAGCCACAGATTTATTGTCTTTAGAAGTCCTCTACGAGAGGTAACGTTTTGGTGACTTCATGTCAGGGTTTTTGTATCTCACCTTGCCTCTGCATTTGCCCTTGTTGATGATTTTGAGAGCGTACTCTCGGCCTGTGGATCTCTCCACACACTCTCTCACCACGGCGAAGTTGCCATCACCGATCATCCTTCCCACCTTGTATCTCTCGGCTATAGAGACAGGAACCTGAGGGCTTTCCTCCACCACCTCGGCTATAACACATTTCAAACTGTCAATCATGGACAAGCTTGTGTAGAAGCATTAGAGTATACTGGACTGCAAAAGCTTACATCGACGTGTCTATATCAGAAGGAACTGTGCATCAAAATGCCTTCCTTTTTACATAATACGCAATTGTTCCTTATGTATCTATTATGACTCTTCAAATATGGGCTACAAAAGAGAATGTTGAATTCCTTATCACAATATGCATTTTTTTTTTTTTTCTCCTGTCATGGCCCATAATCCAAGGCCAGGTACACACTTATGTATACTTATTGGGGGGGGGCACAAAAAGAAGTAAGTGTGACAAAGTCTCCAGAAGAGCTGTGATTTGCAGATTCTCCAAGACACTCAATAAAACTTGCAGCTGATTACTGTACAGTACGATGCAGAAGTCTTAAGACACACTTACAGCAAATACTCACTGTAAAGCAAAGACTCCTTCAAAAATAATGTTTCTACATAAAAGAAAACACTACTAAATAAAGTGCAGTAAATAGTGTGCCATTTTCTTAAACAGTGTTCCCATGTGTTTCACAATGTGTGCAGTTTTATAAGGAAATTAGCTTTTAAATTGGTGTTACTGAGCGTCTTGGAGAAACTGCAACTCGCAGCTCTTCTGGAGACTTTGAGTACCACACTTAATACTTTTTTTTTTTTGCATGCATGCAAATCTCAGCAGCCTCCATTGTGTGTGTTTTATCTGAAAAGTGTTCTGTTATATAACGTGTTGCTTTTGTTACTGACTTACAAAATGATTTCTCATGGTAAAATATCAGTGGCATCATTTTACAATAGATGGATGGATGTAATGTGTGTAATTTTAAAATGTTGAGCTTTAGCATTAATTCATTAAAAACTCTGAAAAGCATCTCTGTGTTATTACCTTCACTAGCAGGACCGTCACCTTCATCCATGGAGCTGCACACTTTAGTAGATGCCAGAGAGAGAGACGAGCCACTGTGCTGGGAACTCTGCCAAACGGAGTGAATGTACTCATTTCAAACGCTTTAAAGAATAATGAATTAAAACCATCTGAATGGCGTGACATGCTTACGTTATCGGCGGAACTCTAACCGGAATGCAGCTGTAGATTTATGTAAGTGTTTGCTTGGTGGAGGAGCTGTTAAATCTTTCTTGATGATTATAATACTCAAAATTATATAATAATTAAAATACTGTTATTTAATACCCAGTTTCCCAACATGCTCCTTTCTCGATGATGAGGCTTATGATTAGGCTTATGAGCACAGCCACCACTTTCCACTCATTCATTTGACAGATCAAAACAACTGTTAAAATTCCATTTATTGCATCATCTGATAAAATCATGGCCCCAAGGAGGCGACAAGAAAAATACCAGAAGACCTGAAGCATAAAGTGCTCCAACACCCTGGTGTTCCTCAGACTTCCCTGTGCTGTACATGTGACACAGGACAGACACGTTGTAGGAATAAAAAAAAGAAAAAAAAAAAGCAGTTTCCATAGAAACACTGTCCTAAATGTGCTAATAATAACAGCTGGAAAGCAGGTATGGTGAAGCCAAGTACTGCTGTCTGCATTCATTCACTGCCAATGTATGGATGCTTTCTGATGCTGCTCAAACTCTAAAAGGCTTTAATTCCTAACGCATATTTTATACCTGTGGCATGGTGTGTGTGTGTGTGTGTGTGTGTGTATATATTTTTTGTTCTCCAACTGTATCATATACATTAGTGACTATGTGATATGCATAATCTCCACAGCAGGAATTACAAATAAACACTAAGGTTCTGTAAATTATCCACATTTTCTTTAATACACTAAACTGTCTTTTTTACAACAGTAAAATTTACAGTTTTTCCTCATTAAAATGAGTCATGTGATTTAACAAAAACAATCAAGTATAAATGGAATAGATACAATCTTTTTTTTTTTAAACAGCTTTTGGATGAGACTGTTGGAAGAAATTAACCGTAAATTATTATTATTATATTTTATCATTTTTTTTTAATTGAAAATAATTTTATTTTTTTATTTCTGCAATTTACATATGAAATGCTGCTAACCTACAATTATATTATGAATGCTTTTATTTTGACAATTTAATGTATTTAAATAAAAAAGGTGACTTTCACAACACTTGTGAATAACTTTATATTTATATATAAATTATACTTATTTATATTTATATATAAATACACATATATATATATATAATTTTTGTGTAGGAAAGAGAGAATGTCAAGGAAAATGTTAAAGTTGTTTTAACATCCCTGTTTTCTTAAAACATTCAAACTTTAAAATAAAAAATGAATGTAATAATGGTAGATAATTCATACTTAAAGCAAATATACAGTTGCAAATATACTGTTTTATTTCAAGGGCCTCTTAACTTACTGTTAGTGATCATGATTGACTATAGCTGGTAGTGTCTCTGTGCCCATATACAAAGGATTTGTTTGACAGCCCTTGTTGGATTGATCAACATGCAGTACAATGGGAAAGTCCAAGGAGCTTGGAGTAGATCTGAGATGGATGATCATCATGTATTCAAATGGCGTCAAGAAACCAGGACTGTCTCTTGAGCCATTTCTAAACAACTGCAGATTCCAAGGTCAAGCTCAAACAACCGTGTGTAAGAAGTAGTTATTCGGGGGTGTAGCCACTTCCCCAAAGACCCAAACTGTCACCCTCGGCTGGGGCAAACTGGGTCAGACAGTCAGGAACAACCCAAAAACCACCAAGACACAGGTCTGCCATGAACTAAAAGCTACTGGAACACCAGTATCACTCTCTACAGTCAAGCAAGTTTTACACCACCATGAACTAAAAGACTGCCATCCAAAATTGATCCACAATGACTACAGTTTGCAGCTGTCCACATGGACAACAAAAAAGTCTTCTGGAGGAAGGTTTTGAACCCAATGACCAGAGGTATGTTTGGGGGAGTAAAGCTGAGGCATTTAAACCCAAGTGCACTATGCCTACTGTTAAGCATGGTGGTGGTAGCATCAACCTTTTGCCGCCGGTGGAACTGGTACCTTGCACCAAGTGTATAGAATAACAAAGGCAGAAGACTACCACAGAAATCTTCAGCATAACCTCAAACCATCAGCTGGACGGTTGAAATTTGGACACAGCTGAATCTATTCTGTTCTATTATGTACAGCACTTTGTGAAACTCTGTTCGAAAAAGTGCTATATAAATAAACTTATTATTATTATTATAATGTTCTAGCAGGACATTCCCCCCAAACAAACACCAGCGCTAGCTGATTGGATAAAACAAGTTAATATTAAGCTTTTGGAATGACCTCCCTACAGTTTGGACCTCAATCCTATTGAAAGGATCATATTGAAAGGAAGCACTCATTGTATACTCATTCTGGTCCTGAAGAAGAATAGTTCAAAGATATTATTGAAAGTCTAATATTACAATGACATTCAAGTCCATGATGAGTGTCGTTTTTATTACTTATGGGAGCACAAGTAACCTTAAGCATGCAATTTGCACAAAACTACTGTCTGTCTTGGCTGCTCACTTTGTTTCTCATTTATTCTGCTAGAATTTGATCTATATAATGTTTCCAGTATTACCAGTAAAGTATGCAGCATAATCTGTGTCATAACCTTACAGCTGACTAGGTTTCTGCCTATAATATAACCTTCTACACTGAATGGCATAAGATCTAATATTCAAGTCCACATCATGCTTTGAACACATAGATAAATAGTTTTTTAATATCGTAGGCCTGAGATCGATCCCTGAGGGATGCCATTGAAGGAAGGCAACAGTGCGGCTAAATTCTACCACTACTTCAGCTCTGAAATCTGTTTAGTGTAATGAAACATGCGTAAAATACAGCTCTTCTTTACCGATGTCTGCATTTATAATTGCATTTTAAACAAAATCGCAATGAAATGAAAATGCGTCAACTAAAATAAACGTTCAACATAAACCTTTTTTTTCCCTGGACATGTTCATTACAAAATATAAAGGGCAAATAAGGAGATCTTACCCGCCGTCTCCTGAGGCTGGCTGGGCTGGTGGGAGACGGACTCGGGGACTTGCCTGAGCGTGGCGTGGACAGCTGGCTGCCTGCTGTACCATTAGCTAAGGACAGAAGACATAATAATTCAGATGATAACATAACATGATTTAAATTCATTTAAAACAGAATTTGCAATTCTGACTCATCAGGTGTTGGTATTTATTCTAGTCATAGTGATGGCTGTAAGAGCACTGT
>JAOTRJ010000053.1:24439373-24449451 GCA_028564905.1 Leptodoras praelongus
ATGCAGACTCCACACAGAAAGGACCCAGACCGCCCCACCCAGGGATCAAACCCAGGACCTTCTTGCTGTGAGGCGATGTTGCTACCCACCGAGCCACCGTGTCGCCCAACGTTATAACATATCCCAAAATTAGTTATCTAACAGTGAGGGAAAAAAAAATGTGTTGCATTGTAGCTATCTTTTATTATCTGAAAGAATGACGGGGTCAAGCAGTGACTCGGTTCACGGACTACTGAGCAAATCTGTACGTCTGCACTTCAGATATAATCATTTCATACCGTCCCAGCCCTGTCTGGAAGAAATCCAGAAACATTCCTTAATTAAATCTTTGCACAAAGTACAAAGGCGCTTGCCATTCGACAGTACAGTATTACAACCTTCAACCTGGTACCTGCATAAATACATCTCTTAACCTCTCGAATACACCTGAAACCTGTGGAAATAGGAACTGGTGTATTACTGAAGCAGACAGATGTGCTGTAATTGTGCTGGGAGACATAAACTGTTTAAACAGAACACTGAATTATGATGACAAAACAAAACAAGCAAATCTATACACACTAAAGTACCAGAAAAACTGGTATACCAGTTTATACTCGGGGATCTGGGAAGGAACGTTGCACAGTCCTCACGCTGATGTTTGTCGAGGCCCCGGCATTGAATTCTGACGTTACTCGAGGCAGTGTTGCACGCCTATCGCGTGAACCGGTTCTCGCCAGCCGACGCTGCTCACGTTCACCCGGAGCTTTTTTTCGGCCGCTCCGTAAATAAAATCGTGATAACTCGCCGTTCTCGTGGTGGAAACGGCTCTACATTTACATTTACGGCATTTGGCAGACCCCCTTATCCAGAGTGACTTACATTTATCTCATTTATACAATTGAGCAGTTGAGGTTAAGGGCCTTGCTCAAGGGCCCCACAGTGGCAGCTTGGTGGTGGTGCTGGGGCTTGAACCCCCACCTTCTATTCAGTAACCCAACACCATAACCACTAAGCCACCCCTGCCCCGGCTCTAGAAGCTTCCATAGATGTCTATTGCTTTATATACACACTGATGGATACAAACAATGATGCACATACTTGGTGTTGCTATGTATTTTCAATAGGCTTCAGTACCAGTTTTTCTGGTACTTCAGTGTATAAGATTCATCTGTAGAGAAAGAGTATTATGGCTGTATACGCTGATGTCAAAATAAATTTATGGGAGTACATTTATGTGAGAGTTGTCTTTATAGAAAAATGTTATGTACATTTTAGACACATTCACCGGCGCTAAGTGATAATTCAGAGGATAAAGAGAGGAGAAGAAAAGACTACAAAACCCCTCGCAAGTATGTGGAGACCTGCAGAAGCTCACCTGGACTCTCAGGTCCGTCAGCTGGGACAGGACGTCCTGGAAGAGGTTGTGGTCTGACGAGGGCAGTTCGGAGGACAGTACCACACCCACGTAGTAGCCTGGAGAGGGAGCCATCAAATCAGGGAACATGTAGACTCCTGTGTTACACAGCAGGACCGGAGAGTCGATGGCCATGAGGGGGTAAAGCCAGTCACACACCTGCAACCAGCACAAAACACCTCAATCAGACTTCTAATCACATGCAAGGAGTGATCAATATGGCAAAATATCACTCATGCAGAGAGACAACAGAGCTCAGGGAATAAAGTAGTGAATAGTGAACAGATAAAGGTGGAACCTTCAGGTGCCTTCAAAAAAAAAAAAAATCACTAAAGAAAATAATATTTTAAACATTTTAAAACACCAAAATCCATTATTGCAGCAGTTACTGGAAAAAAAACCCATAAACTTCGGTTGGGATATGAAAAATATCGTAGTGTGGAATAATTTATCACCATTTGATATTACAGGGTCTGTCCAGAAAGTTATGAGAATTTCTTCTCATGTCTGCTGTTGTTGGTAGCAGTGCTTGAAATTGTGACCGGTGAGGGTGTTCAGTGTCTCGGTCTTGGCTCTGTGGATGTTCTTTACTGTAACGAAGTTGTGGAAGTTCAAACCTGTTTTGGCCTTCCTATACGAATCCTTAATGGACGATCCCTTGCTGTCATGTGCCATTCAGGACTTTGTCTTCATGTCTCAGGATAGTACTCAAACACCCATTATTCATCTCCTGTGACTACTCTGTTCAGGAAATTGGGATCTCTTGTTAAATGATCCAACATTTGCTCCACACTCGCTTGTATAGTTCCAGTGGCGAGGCACTTCAGCAGGGTTTCACGGAAACAAACCTCTGGGTCCTGAGAAGGCTAGAATGCACCTGAAACGGGTCCTAGTGTTTATCTGAGATCCAACTCCAACAGACCTTTAATCACCATGTCCATAAACATGCATTTCATTCTCATTACTTTCCGGACATACCTTATATATAGTATATTTACATCTGGCAGTCATTTGGCAGACACCATTATCCAGAGTGACTTACATTTATCTCATTTATACACCTGAGCAGTTGAGGGTTAAGGGCCTTGCTCAAGGGCCCAACAGTGGTATCTTGGTGGTGCTGGGGCTTGAACCCCCAAACTTCTATTCAGTAACCCAACACCTTAACCACTGAGCCACCCCTGCCCTCATACAGTACCCAGCTGTGATGTGATGCACAGTCCCTCTTCTCCACTTCTGGACAGGAAGTGTGAGCGAGGCACTGTGCCCAGAAGGAGGAAGTTCAGAAAGGAGAAGTCCAGAAGAAAGCAGGAGAAAGTTCAGCTGAGAAGACATTCCTCTTCAGCACACTCCTCTCTAAGAGGCTTTAGGACACACAGACCTTTAACACTAAGCCCATTTCTTGTGCGAGTGCACAGTTTCAGAACAGACAAAAGACTTTATATGATAACAGCTACAGTTAATAAGAGATTACAAACAGCTTATTCATCACAATCACACAGTTCATGTACAGTTTAGGGGAAAAATTAGTTATTATTGGGAATGAGACAGTCATATTAATGACACGTCACTCATTCATTCATCTTCAACAAGTACTTTATCCTGGTTATCTCAGCAGCACTGGACATGAAGCGGGGAATACCAGCAGGATAGGCAATTTAGAGCGGTCCGTCAAACTTCAGGAATGTTTTTGGGATTCAAGAAGAAACCCTGAGATCCATCAAATCTAACCCTAACTCTAACCCGAGTATACAAGCAAGCAAGAAAAACGAGTAAATAAACACACCTGTCTATATACAAGGCTAAATAATTGATTATGAATGAAAAAAAAATTAAATAATAAATAGCTAAAATAAATTAATAAAATAAATTAAGCAAACTAATGGGTAATATACTGTATAGTACTAATATGTAGCTAAATAAATGTTTAAACAGACAAACAAGTATATAATTGGCCAAACAAATAAACAAACAAAAAAAAATACAAATAAAAGAATTTATAAATAAATACAAATATTAATATACTACAAAATAAATGGCCAAAAAATAAGTACATTAAAAAAAAAAAGTAATTAAGTAAATATACAAATAATTAAATTGATATGTAAATAAATATGGCAAAATAAATGATTATGCAAAAACTAAAATAAATAAATAAATTGCTAAAAGAAAATTAAGCTAAATAAATTAAGGTGATATATACTACTATATGTAGTTAAATAAATGTTTAAACAGACAAACAAGTAAGTAAATGGGCAAACAAATAAACAAACTAACTAATATTTATATATATATATATATATATATATATATAAAAGTAAGTAAATAAACATATATATACATATATAAATTAATAAGTAAATAAATATACAGATAAATAAATTTTAAACAAAATACCTAATTGACAAATCAGCAAGTAAAATACATATATGGCTAAATAAACAAGTAAATAAATAAATAAATGTCAGACTAAATAAAATGTTAAACAAACATAAATCAATTATAATGTATTGTAAAAAAGTGCAACATTTATTGTGAAGTAAAAATAATGTATTGTAATTATAATTAAGATAAGATCATCCTTTAATAATCCCACATCGGGGAAATTTCTTAATTAAATCCCAATTTCTTATTACAATAAATACATTATAATATAATAAGAAAAAAAATAAATAGGTTGGCCACTCCAGCAAGCAATGAACTTGATGCAACAATATAATTAAAATAAAAGCCAAAAGGTAACTTCAATATGTTGAATATGTTACAGCTAGTATTCTTTGCAGTTCATTAAATTGTTTTGTAAAGTAAATGGTTATGGGATGGTGTATCGGCTTTTAAAGCGCACGCAAATATTGAAGAATCGTAATAATCAAACACGTAAACACGTCTGATATTCCGGATTACACCAGACAGACGCACAAACCTCTTACACAAAGTCATCTCTACAAATAAAAATGACTATGTTCTGTCTATGTGGCCACTTCTGATAACATTTACAACCCTGAGAACAAACAGCATGCCGTCATCTGTATCTCTGACAACACGGCTCCTGACAGTCATTCCAGGACATCCTGACAGATAAACAGCAGTGAATACATGTAATCTCATGTGACAGTTAGGGCAGATGGACTGGGGCAGCATGGATTAACTAAGCCTGCAATACCATCCGCTGTGGCTTGTGAAAGCGAGGGGAAAGGGCAGCGTAGGCGGAGCTAGTCGGGTCTGAATGACTGCGATCCAGTAAAGTGCATTAGCTCATGGGTCGATTATCATTCGATGAGATAACGGCACCGGGGTGCGTGTTAATATCTAACGTGAATGCCTACTCAACATACGGCCCCTCCTCCTGCCCTTTCTGCTATACCCTGAAGACAAGGAAGATGAATATGAGATTACGGATCAGATTTTATTTTATTAGATGTGTTAAACATCACCGAACTGTTACACTCTTCTTTTATGATTCTTTTCCCGGCTTTGAACTGCAGCTTCTTCCAGTTGTTCTTCATTTCTCCTCTTCAGGAGGTGAAATGCTGCTTAGTTGGGTTAAGAGAGAGTCTAAAACCTTGCACTCTTCCTCCTGGTGAAGACTTTGAGATCATGGTCTTGCTCCATGATGAAGTTCCTCCCAGTTAGATTGGATGTATTTCTCTGTAGACTTCCAAATTCATTCTGCTGCTACCATTATGAGTTCCATCATCAATAAAGATTAGCGAATCCAATCCATGACATTACCTCCACCACGCTTGTCTGATGAGCTCATATGTTGTGGATCATGAACAGATTTCTCCAGATCCATTCTCCACACTTTGCCCTTTCTATAACTATAACCAAGCATGAGGGCAGGGGTGGCTTGAAGGTTAAGGTGTTGGGTTACTGAAGTGAGCAGTTGGGGGTTCAAGCCCCACCACCACCGAGCTGCCCCTGTTGGGCCCTTGAGTGAGGCCCTGAACCCTCAACTGCTCAGTTGTATAAATAAGATAAATGTAAGTCACTCTGAATAAGGGTGTCTGCCAAACGCCATAAACGTAAATAGAAGATCATTTTGGGTTCATAACGGTCACTGCTTATCGACTTATTGCTTTGTGAATTCCAATCTAGCCTTCCCTTTCTTTCTGAGAATACGTCTGCTCTCAAAGTCTTCTTAGACAACTGGATTGTGATATCTTCACCCCCGCCCTGTGGAGCTTGTTGACGTCACCGGCTGTGTTTTTGTTTTCGGGTTTTTTTCTTCACAGCTCTCGCAATGTTTGCTCTTATTGTCCTTGGCTGACGAGTTCAGCGTCTGCTTCTTAATACACCAGAGGTTTCTTTCTCTTTCAGGACATTCCAGAATGGCTTGCTATTCTCCAACAGTCATCTCCCTGGTCTTTATATTGGTTTATCCTTTTTAACAACAAATACACAGGCGAAACCCAGGGCTCAAACCAAGAGTAGATCTATTAGTAGAGATATTAACTGTTTAAACACTGACAAACAAAACACACCTGGGCAACTAGAAACACCTGTTACACGTTCCAGTATTTTTGACCGAACCAAATTTGGCAGCTGTGATGCCAGGGCTCGAGCCTCCGACCTTCTGATTGACAACCTGGAGTTTGAATGTACTGGGCTACTACTAAACATCTAAATGGTTTCCTATAGGGCTATATTGGGCAGTGCAGGGTTGGACAATATATTATTTAATCTATAATCGCAGACAATAATTGTACCTGCAATACCGTACTCCTGCCACCAGTTGGCGGGGCAGATCCCATGTTATAGCGTATAAAAGAAGAAGAGAGTGGCACATGAGGAGGCTAATTTGAAGTAAACTCGTCAGTAGACCGGTAGGCCTCCAAACCAGGTATAGCTGTGTGCAGGAAGTAGATGGCAGCCAACTGATAACCATTTAGCAAAGTCGTGTTATTCAGGAACTGTTTCTTGTTGCTGATCTCTTACCTGTAGGAAGGCGGGTGGCCTGGTGGGCGTGGCCTCTGAGCAGTCATTGGTGAACTTCACGATACGCAGGTATCCTGGGTAAGAGGGGGCGCTCACGTGACCTTCGGGTGTGACGAAGAAGATCTGGACGCCGTTGGGAAGGAAAAGCAGCTCCTCTCCGTCTTCCCCCAGGAACTGCGATGAGGTATTCGAGCTGGCCGTTGGGCCGTAGAACTCGTCCCCGACTAAAGACATCTCTCCTGCAGCTGTTCCGTATGAAATACTGACGTGTCCATCGGCAGCCTGTGGGGAGTACGCGGGAGGTTGTTCGGTTCCTGCAGCTTGGCTGTTGGCTGAGACCAGCCCAGTGGGTGGTGGTGGACGTGTAGGGAGTGTAGGCAGTGTAGGGTACAGGTTCTGAGAAGAAGACGTCTTGTCCGTTGGTCTGCTCGGACCAGGAGGAGCCGAGAGCTCCGGGCTGTCTTCCAGCATTGCTAATCGAGACACGATGTTGTTCAGAGTCTCCTGCATCTTCTGCTGCATCTCCCTGGCCGAATCCCACTGAGCTCCTACGCACTCGTTTCCTCGCGTGGGCACGCTGAGCGCTCTGAGAAGGTGCTGACGTCCCTGGCGGTAAAGCGCCAAAGCCTGCGTCTTGTGTCCCGCCTCGTCCTCGGAAAGAGCGTTGTTAATGCACTCGAACGCCCGTTCATAGCCGTCCTTGATCACCTGCAGTCTGGCTCTGTCGAAGGGATCCTGCTTGGCTTTCTCCATGCCCTGTGAATGAAATGTGAATGAACTTTAATAAAAGGGAGAGCTGCAAGTTACAGAACACAAAAAGACTCTTCTGGAGTCTGCCACAAAAACATCTAGATGACCCACAAAACTTTTTGGGAAGATATTGTGTAAAATATTATTCCCCCCGATTTTTCTCCCTAATTTAGTCGCCTCGAATACCCCACCCCATGGCCAATCTTGCTTTCTGAGCTCCCAGCTACGAGCAGCTATAGCATCACCCGGATTCGAACTAGCGATCTCCGGATGATAGGACAAACACACTGTCGTTGCACCACTCAGGAGCCCCAGATATTGTGTAAATTAACACTACATCATACTAGGTGTAAAACATGGTGGTGGTAGTGTGACGTTCTGAGGCTGCTTTGCTTCTGCAGGAGCTAGACGACTTGCTATAACTGATGTAACCATGAATTCTGCTGTCTATCAGAAAATCTTGAAGGAGAATGTCCTCCTGTTAGTTTGTGACCTAAAGCTGAAGCACCGTTGGGTTCTACAGCCGGACAATGAGCTGAGGAACACGAACAAGTCCACATCTGAATACCTCAGAAGAAATAAAATGATACTTTTGGAGTGGAGAGTCAAAATCTCATCGAGATGCTCTGGCAAGACCTTAAAAACCGTCTGAATTAAAATAATTCTGCATGGACGAGTGAGCCGAAATTCCTCCACAGTGATGTAACAGACTTTATCACAAACAACTGATTGTAAATGGTGGCACAACCAGTTCAGTGTTTGTCACTCTCTCCAGTGTGACTTCAAACTCCAGCATTAACAAGAATACCTATGCCAATCATTTAGAAACCACTGAGAAACCTCAAACTCTATAGGATCAGTACATTCATTACTGATTTCCTGCTCAATAATCAAGGGCTTACTCTATATACAATGACATGTTATGGGAGACATTTTTCCACCCGTATTCAGACAGAATCCCGCCTCCAGCGCTATGATTGGCTAAAGCTATCCAGTCCCTGCGCTGGGATTGGCTCATAGTTCGAAGATACCGAAACTACCAACCAGGAAGTAACCGGAAAACAGTTGGGTAAAAAAAAAAAAAGTCAGACTGTTTATAGTAGATAGTTTCAAGCTAATATTTCCCAGAAGCACTGAAACAGCTTTCTAACTAACACATTTAGATATAGGTTGTTTGTTAATCGACTTTCTGGCGTTGTTAAATCGTGTAAACAACAATATGGAGTCATGTCATGTACATGTTATAGCTCCAAAATGGAGACCTGTATACATGCTAACGAAATGTGCTTATTTATTAGTAATGCCTGACAGTATTTTGGACTGACATTGAATTCGGAGACGTTTTTTAATCTTGGATTTGGTCTGAAACACGTCGAATCTGTTGAACAGCTCGTTAAAGTGTATCTGAAGTAAAGTTGCTCGATGTAAATAAGGCTAAGAACTTACTCACATGACCCCTTAGTTCCTAAAGGCGTCGTATAACATATATTAACACAGAGTATAGATGGAAAACTTACCAGAATGAACTAAAGCCGGTGAACACGAGTCGGTTGGTTTCGCTCCCTCGGGGGGTTTGACAGTTTCTGAGTCCAGATGTCGGCGGTGCTGCCTTTTACATCATCGTCATACGCACATTCACAAAGCTATAAACCATGTAGTAAAGGATTGAAGGAATTTATATAACTTGTAGATCGCAGAGTCCGAGCACAACTTAACTTCCGGCATAGACTGTTCTGGATTGGCTGGTTGTTTCATCGTGTAACCAATCAGAGAGCAGTAAAGGGAAACGAAGGCGACGACTTAAAAAAATAAAAGTAAAATAAATAAATAGATGATGGTGATAATGACGACGATTATAATAATAATAAATTATTATTATAAATAAATAAATGGATGAAGAAAGAATAATAATAAATTATTATTATTATTATTATTATTATTATTATTATTATTATTATTAAATAAATAAAAATGGATGAAGAAAGACAGAAAGAAATAGATGATGGTGATAATGATGACGACGATAATAATAATAATAATAATAATAATAATAATAATAATAATAATAAATTGTTATTATTATTGTTATTAAATAAATAAAAAAATGGATGAAGAAAGAAAGAAAGAAAGAAAGAAAGAAAGAAATAGATGATGGTGATAAAGATGACGATTATAATAACAAAAAAATATTATTATTATTATTATTATTATTAAATAAATAAATAAATAAATGGATGAAGAAAGAAAGAAAGAAAGAATGAAAGAAAGAATGAAAGAAAGAAATAGATGATGGTGATAATGATGATGACGATTGTTATAATAAAATCATTATTATTATTATTATTATTATTATTATTATTAAATAAATAAATAAATAAATGGAAGAATAAATAAAGAAAGAAAGAAAGAAATAGATGTTGGTGATGATGAGGAAGATTATAATAATTTATTATTATTATTATCTTAATATATTATTAAGATGATAATAATAATAATAATAATAATAATAATAATAATAATAATAATAATAATAATAATCTCTAAATTATTATATAGAGATTATTATTTATTTTATTTTATTTATTTTATTTTATCTTGAAAATGAGTGGGGGGTGTGCACCTATAGTGCAAAAGTAGATTTTAACACCCAGCTTGCTTCTTGTCATTAAATTATTATTAAATACTATAATACTGTCACAAGTGTTTCCTTTGTTGCCCCTATATCAGCTGACTAAAAACAGTTATCAAAATGCTTGGGAACCCTGTCCTACTTGGTGTCTGATTAGCTCAGGGTGTGAAGTCAGTTAGGTTTGAATCAGATCTTAGTGGTGTAGGAACGACACATATGGTTGGCAAGTAATATGATTCCGACACATGGTACTGATTAGAATCAAATGTATTGCCATAGAAGCATACAGTACATCAGTCATTATCTGTACCGCTTATTCCCAGTTACGGGGTCACGGGGGAGCCGGTGCCCAGCCGGCAACTCTG
>JAOTRJ010000053.1:24768351-24780290 GCA_028564905.1 Leptodoras praelongus
CATCCCTGCTTAGACTGCTTCCCCCGCGACCCGGCCCCGGATAAGCGGTAGAAGATGGATGGATGGATGGATGGATGCATTGTTCCATCCATTTTATAGAAAGCAGAAAAATAACTGCTGACATGAGAATAATCAAATTTAGCAAGCCGTTTCGATATATTTGTACTGAATACTGCACTTTCTAAAAAATAAATGTTTAAATGATATAACTTGAGTGCTTATTTTTCAAAATAAACTGCTTCTTATTTTGTATTTATTTCCTAGCCGACTCAATGAAGTTTGCCCACAAAGTAGGAGGAGAGCAGCATAAAGTAACTAAATGCTTCATAGTCTTCTGTCTGGTCAACCTGTAAAAAAATTTGGCCTTTTATAAATACTGGAAAACAAAGACTGAAAATAAGACTGAAAAATAAGTTCTTCATAATATCAAGGAAAAGAAAAAGTAAGAACGTCATTTTAACACTGTTAGAACACTTGCGAATGCCAGCTGTAAACTAGAACAAAATCGTATTACTTATTATTACACTCACATATATACAAATTCAAATATATAACAGTTTAATCAGAAAATGGTATTAATTAATGCCATTCTCTAGTCCAACAACCCACAAATATCAGTACAAAAATATATCATACAAAAATGTCTTACTTTTAAAAACATTAACATCAAATTTAGCTCCCGTGTAAAATGTGCAAATGCAGGAGATGCAGCGCATGTCCTTTGCTATCTAGTTCAACGTAGAGAGCATTTTTATAAGCCACTGCCTGTGTCCATCATGGTAATTAAACACTGCACCCTCAACTCTCTGGCCAGCCAGTGAGGCAACATGACATTTCACATGACATTATCACCATATTGGACAACTGTCATGTACAGGGTCCTGAGTCAAGTAGGATGCTTTTATGGACAGTAGAAAACTTGGAAAGGTTAAATCCTAAGCTCAGTCTCCTCGCTGTGCTCTACAGAATGTTCATTTGTACTAATAATGGAGGCAGATGGGCCATGGGAAATGCCAAATGGTGAGATGGCTGGAGAACGGGCTGCAAGTGGGGATAGGGAGGGTGAGAAACTGGGTGACATGGCTACTGACGAGACCGAGCCATCATGGCTGATCGGTGATCGCTTTAAGGTGGACATGTGGGGATGAGTTCGTCCAACAGCAGGTTTTGGAAGGACAGTTTTAGCCCCAGGATGAGCTACTGATGTGATAAGAGGTGGGGGGTCAATTCTAGGCTTGGGGTCTGTTTTTGCTTTGGGCTGAAAGGGTCTGCGTGGGTTAACTGGGACATTCTCATCCTTTAACCGAGCAATTTCTGTAAATACATTAGCCAGTGGCTGGAACTGGGGGCACCAGTTAAGGAGGTAGTCCCAGTTGTAGCTGCCTCTCAGTTCCTCATCACTGGCCACTATTGCTGTGAGAGAACCATCCACTACGGGTTTCCCATCCTCTGGGAACGTATAGTCTTTAGACTGAGAGATGCTAAGCCCTCTTCCTACGCCAAGGTATCCCCCACCATCATCTCGATACACTGCTGTCTGGCCTGACAAGAGACTTCCACTTAGGCTTCCCATCTTTTTCCCTTTAAGCCACTGGTTTATGTCCATTCCAGGCTCACCAGAGATGTCTGAAAGCTGATCAGCATCTTGCTGGATCCCAGAGTCAGGTCCACGGGCAGCTATATGCTCCTGCATGGAAGAAGAAATACTAGAAACCCGTGGATATTCATTGATCATACGGATCTCATCATCCTCTGCTGCTTCTGCCTCAGCCGAGCCTCTTCCACTGGAGTGAGAAGGATCCAGTGACCCTCCTCGAGTGTAAGGTCCTCCTCCACCTGCACTCTGGTCTTCAGCATATCCAGGTAGAGCTTGGTGATAAAGTTTTTCACTTCCATGGACTTTGGGTTCATCAAGAGTATCTAGTACTGTACCAGGGGTCAATATTCTAGCTCGAGTCTCTTGGTACTTCTTCCTTCGAGATCGCAGAAGGTAGAGCACCACAGCAATTATTATCAAGACCACTATAGCTGCCAAGGATGCAGCAATGACACTAGCTAGCAGAATGTTCATGTCTGTATTTAAACCAAAGGAGGTGTGAGTAACATCAATGACAATCTGTGCAGTGGCTACACGGGAACTCTCCAATGGGCTATGCGCCATAACATCTAGAGTCACTTGCCGGGTTTCCCTTTTAGATCGGCTGACGTGGTGGCCATAAGCATCCATCTTGAGTGAAATCACTCCTGTTGAGATGTTGACCTCAAAGTAGGGAGAAGTTTCAGCTAGGCTGTACAGTACAATTCCATCTACACCCCCGTCCTCATCTTTGGCAACCACTTGGCCAATGCTCTGCCCCTTCTTTGCTCCTTCAGGGACATGGAACGCATTTTGTGAACTGGTAAAAACAGGGTCATACTCATCTTCTCCAGTTACATACACCTGAACTGTAGCAGTTGCAGAGTAGTTTCCTGCATCCATTGCGACAGCAACAAAGTGAAAGGTGTTCATCTTTTCAAAATCGAAACTAAAGCGGGTTCGGATCTCACCAGAGGTCAAGTTAACCTTAAAAGACTCTCTTCCGGTTCCTGATTTATCCATTATGTAATATTTCAGTTGGCCAAATGCCCCTGCATCATGATCAATAGCATGCAGGATGGTGACAAGGGTGTTCTGAGGCTGATTCTCTCGAACACTTGCTGTCAGTGTTTTTAGAGGAAAGAAAGGTCGATTGTCATTGATGTCCTTGATCTCTATCGTAACAGGAGCGAGAGCAAAGTGGCCCTGTCTATCTGAGGCTTGCACAATAAGTAAGTGAGATGACTCTTGCTCATTGTCTATAGACCTCCGTAAACGGAGAGCACCGGTCCACTGGTCTAATGAAAAGAGCTCACTTTCATCACCAGAGATGATCGAGTAGTGCACCTCTCCATTAGGTGTGGAGTCTGGGTCTAAAGCAGATAACTGAAGTATGTCTATTCCAGTCTCGGCACCTTCCGTCAGTACAACGTTGTACTCTGCCCTGCTGAAGGATGGTGGGTTGTCATTAGTATCCGTTACTGTGATTACAACAGGAACACTTGAGCTTCGTTGGGGAATTCCACGATCTGAAGCAACAACGGTGAGATTATATATATTCACAGCTTCAAAATCAAGCCGCTCAGCTAAGACTAGAGTCCCAACTATCTGAAATCCACGGTCCTCCAGGAAGCGTATGCTACTTTCAATGTGAAATGCATTACCAGTGTTTCCACTGGCGATGGCGAAGTCAAATCCACAGTTGTCTCTTGACAAGTCTCCATCCACGGCCTCTAGTGTGAGGATGGTGGATCCAGGGGGTTCGTCCTCTGATACTTCAGCTCTGTAATCGGTTTGGTGGAAGACAGGGGCATTATCATTGACATCCGACATATAGACTTGAACTGTGGTAAGACCAGTCAGTGACGGATTACCACCATCGCTTGCCTCAATTACCACCAGGAAGGATGGATGCTCAGAATCAAACTCAGAGTTCTGTTTGATGAAGAGTGTGCCTGTATGAAAATAAAATATTAAGTTTTATTTATAAAAACCAGCATGTGAATCAAGCCCATGAGCACAGACACATTTCTTGGGATTATGAAGAAAAACAAATACCAAACACTTACCATTACTTCGGTCAATGTAGAATAGGTCTCTCCTTGACACAACTCTATATGTCACCTTGCCATTCTCTCCTGAATCTTGGTCAGTAGCAGTCACAGTAATAACAGAACTACCAGCTGGAGAATGCTCAGCAAGGGTCACCTGAGAACAAAGTTACACAAACAGATTTATTCTTGGCTGTTGGACAACTACCTAGACAAAAATCTTTAAATCCACACATAACAGGGTAATCTTTACTGTATAAAGTAAGAAGATTTGAGTAATTTCAGAACAAAACTACTGAATATTATTTTTATATAGTTGTAGGACAATATTTGGTAAAGAATAATCAATATGTCATTTCTCCAATGGACTGCACCTGGTAAAGGTCGTGTGTGAAGACTGGGGCATTATCATTCACATCCTCCACCAGTATTGTCAAATTTGCCTCACTCTGGTGCATGGAGTCAGATGTCCGTACAGTCACGGTGTACCATGACCTCTCTTCGTAGTTCAGCTGGCCAGTTAGGGAGACCCCTCCTCCATAGCGATGTATCCCAAACTTCCCCTGTGAGTCTGTGTCCAGGTGCAGTGTATAAGAAAGGGCGGGACCAGAGTCCACATCGTTCCCCGTCACTTGAGTGATCACTGTCCCAATCAGTGTGTCTGGAAGGCGCAAAATGAAATTTAGATACTGAAACTGATTTATAATGAGGTCACTTACAATAATACTGTGTGTACATGAGTAGGCTATTACAGCTTTTCTGCCTTAGGCTGTCATGTCCATGTATTTGCTTTTAATTTTCACAATCCCAGGAAAACATGATACTACATCCTTCTGACAGGATATGATCACCAAGATCTTTGGGGGAGAGGCGGTAATTGTAATTGAGTTGACCTTTCAGCTCTGTTAGCCTGGCTGCTTGCCCAATGCAGACCAGAGTGGCTAGATTTCACTGATAACATCAATGGTACTGAGTTCACCCAGCAGTCAACTCACTCTCAGGAACTCGCACTTCACGAGGAACCGGGATAGTGGGCCGGTTGTCGTTCTGATCCACTATGATAACAGTGAGAGTGGCAGAGCCTGCTAATCGAGGGCTGCCCCTGTCAGTGGCCGTGATGACCAGCCTGAGAACACGACAAAAAAAAATACATAATTATTTTTGTTTACAAAGAAAACATTGCAGTAACCAGGACAAGTGACCGCCAAAGGAGTTAATACTTAGTCTGAGTCCAGATTTCTCTGTCCATGATGGCTGCTGTGGAGATGCTTCCTGTCAGAGGGTCAATCTTGAACAGGCCACTCATGGATGATGACTTGATGGAGTAGGTCACCTGTCCGTTCTGACCTTGGTCAAGGTCATCTGCCAGAACCTGAGGAAATTACAAATTTGGAATGAAAATACAGGCGGATTTACAACAGCTGCTCTAACGTAATGTGAGACTGGGAGCAATATTGGGTTTGGAACGTTCCTTTTGTTGTTGCAAAAAAAGAGGGAAACAAGTGAAGCTGTAAGAACAGCTGAGACTATAGTGTAATCACTGGTAGTGAAAACACTGAAATGAAAGCAATGGAAATTTTTACTGGTCTAGAAAAGATCTGTTCAATTAAAAGGCATAGGGATTGCTTTGCAATTTCACACTTTCACCACTATGAAATGTCAACCACTATGATAATGCAGGAGACAACTGACTGTACCTGAATGATGGGGAAATCATATCCCTGGGCCTCCCTAACATAAGCAATGTAATTGTGGAGCTGGAAGCGTGGCAGGTTGTCATTGACATCTTGCAGGATGAGGTTTACTGCCATGAAGGAGCTGGAGGACGCAGTTTCAGCTTTGATCACTAAGCGAAGACGAGGAGTCTCCTCAAAATCCAGCCCCTTGGAGCTCTCTACCCAGATCTCACCTAAATGTACAGATGATGTACATTGGTACTGTGCATTGCTTGTGTTTCAAACCTTCTAATTGGCCATGATTTTTATATTAACATTCAGAATTCTTACTGCAAACTTACCTGTAGTGGAACTGATGCTGAAAGACTGTAATTTATTGCCACTGAAAATGCTATACGTAATGCCACTTCGGGATCCATCAGGATACTGGGCCTGAATCTGTACCACAGGAGTACCTTAAGAAAACAACAATGCAAATATTTTTTATATAAATATATAAATTACACTACTAGTACAAGTTTAAATGAACTATATGTCGATATGTAACATATGGCATGTTAAACATATACCAACATACATATGTATTCCAAATTCAGTAATGCCTCTTGAGTTTATAATTAGGGGTTAAAGAAGCGGCAACTTTTCCACAGGGGCAAGTAGGGCAGAGCATGATCTTATACTGTATACTATCTGGTGAAATTTTTTGGACACATGACCAACATACCCCGAGTGGGTGCACGCTCTGAAACCTGGCAACCCTGGTTATTGATATCCCAACAACACAGAGACTGTACTGTTAAAATATAACTTCGTATTTGTTTCTCAGAAGGATGCATGATGCAATAAAACATTTTAAGCTAGGTTAAGTAAAGACAGTAACTGTGCACGTATTCTGGTTTCCCATCTTGAAGAAACATATTACTCCTCAGCCATAAGCCACTCAAGCAGAACACTGTTCTAGATTATAGTTTTAATTGAAGTTACCAACCTGAATAGATCTGAATGGATTTCTATGAAGTGTATGCTTCACCAAGCATGTGAGAAAACAAACGGTGCATAAGAAAGCACAGCAGGATGGACAGAATCGTGAATTTACATGCAAGTCAGGCATTTCCCGGAGCAGGTGTGGATTTAAATTTTGATTAAAGTCGATGTGAGATGTGTACTGACTGGGCAGATGTTTAGGGGATGTTTGTGAGCCTGATATAGGGGATTAGATAATTAAATAGATTTTCTGTAGAATGTTTTTGAAATGATTGACATTTCTATCAAATGATAGTTAGGTTCACCTCTGCTCCAAGTCAGAACAGATCATTGTGATAATGTAAATAACACCTATAGTTTACATATTCACTGCTGAGTAATGACAACTGACATATGTTTTCCCTAGTTACAATTTTGCATGTATGAACTTAGTAGTCCCATATCCATAACAGCGAACCAAACAGATGTCTGGCACATTCACGCAGCATCACATCATGGTGGGCGAAGTATATTACAGACTCCCAGGAGTTTGGACCCAGCTCTGATCCAGGTGTAAGTGTCATACCTTTGGCTGCGTTTTCTTGTAGGCTGACATCCCTGGAGTTGCGGCTAAATCGGATTCCGTTGTAACTCTGTTCGCGGATGTAGATCACGACCACTCCCAGAGTGGACTGTGGAGGGCTGCCTTGGTCCATGGCTTGGACTATGAGTGTCCTCTGGCTTTGAGTGAGGCCATGAAGTCTCTCGGTGGCCTGAATGTCCCCAGTCAATGAGTTTATGGTGAAGCCTTTTACAGGGTTGGCAAAACGATAGAAAACAGAACCGTTAGCTCCGAAATCCTTATCCTCAGCTCTCATGGTGGCCAGCACGCGATGACTGCCGAAGCTGCTGCTAGACACATTAATGATGAGGGGATCTGTGATGAAGAAAGGGGCGTTGTCGTTCACGTCGAGGATGTGAACAGTCACTTGTGCTGAGGAATTGCGAGGATTGCAAGCAGAGGAATCCACAGCAAACACCTGAAAGTTGTAGGATGCAACCTTCTCCCTGTCGAGTTCTGCAGCTGTAACGATGCGGCCATTGTGCTGGTCCACAATGAACATACCTTTGGAATCTTGGCTCAGGAAGTAGACCACATGGCCATTGGGGCCTTCGTCCTTGTCAGTGGCAGTCACCTCAACAACAAACGTGCCTTCTGGAGCATCTTCATCAATCTCCACCATGTAGCTAGTACTGGCAAAAACAGGGCTGTTGTCATTGAGGTCCAGGATGCTTATATCCATAGTGGCGGTGCTGCTCAGGGAAGGAGTGCCCAGGTCACGAGCCTCCACAGTCAGGGTGTAGCGGGCTTTCTTCTCTCTGTCCAAAGCCCTGGAGGTGGACAGTGTACCAGATTTCTTGTCCAAGTGAAAGTCACCTGAAGGGTCCCCATCTTAAGAAAAAATAGAACCAACATAAATCATAAGGTTGATAATATGATTTAAATAGTAACTCATTTGGACTGTTTTATCAATTCAGCTCAGACTATGAAGCCTTTTGTTTAAGAACAGAACATAAGAACCCTATATGAGGAAAAAACTACTACACTACAACAACAACAACAACAACAACAACAATAATAATAATAATGTGATGATGATGATAATATTTATAATAATAACAATAATAACAACAACAGCAACAACAACAATAATAATAATAATAATAATAATAATAATAAATATTATTATTATTTCTATATACCCACTGTTGTTAAATAAATACATAATAAAAAATTAAAAAACTTATTTAAGAACAAGTATTGTCTGTCTGTGTGTCTGTCTATCTATCTATGAAAATACTTAGCTAAATAGTAAGGCCACCAAACCAACTAGACATAAACTGTCATAACAATATGTTTATAAAAATACAGGGCCGTTGTGTATGACAGTGACAGAAGTATTGCTCTTAAATAACTGGATTACTGAAAACCTTCCTAAACCTTCTGACAACATTAGTCACATGGTCAATCATACTGTTAAGTTTCCGAGTTTATAATTCCACATACCGCACAATCACTTTTATGATCCCGAAGTGGAAGAAGCATAAAACATAATAAGCATAAACAACACTTGTAAACCCAAGAACACAGAATTCATGGCTGCACCAGCTCGTACCTGTGATTTTATACTGCACGAGCCCGCTGTCTCCTGAGTCCAGGTCAGTTGCTCTCAGAGTGAACAGAGTCACTGGCTCCTGGTTTTCTGGCACTTCAAGACTGTAATACACTCTGCCAAAAGCGGGCCTGTTGTCATTCTCATCCAGCACTGTGATACGCACTGTGGCCTTGGCAAAGTTAGACGGAAAACCGCCGTCTTTGGCATAAACTGTTTAAAACAAAGATTAACATGAAGAGGGCTTTTTTTACTTCATCATATGAAAGAATTTCCTGCTCGTTTCCTGCAGCAGCTGTGTTATGACATTAAATTGGCATAACTGAACACTTTTTCAGTCATGAATTAAGCAATTACATGCCTGCTTGGCAACTGGTGAAAGAAGAGCCAGATTTTTTGCTCGCTATAATGCCGTAAACACACAATTTTCTCTCAGTACCTGTCACAGTATAGTCCTCTTTGGTTTCCCTGTCTAGGGATCTGGTGGTTGATATAACACCTGTCACTGGATGGATGGTGAAAACATCATCTCTGAGTCCTCCATACGTCACTATGGAATTGCTCCCTGTTATAATAATAATAATAATAATAATAATAATAATAATAATAATAACAATAATAATAATAATAACAATAATAGTAATAATAATAATAGTAATAATAACAACAACAACAATAATAATAGTAATAATAACAATAATAGTAATAATAATAACAATAATAATAATAATAGTAATAATAACAACAACAACAACAACAACAATAATAATAATAATAATAATTATCCCTAGATAATAAAATAAAATTAAATAAAAAAAAAAAGTTTACTTTCATCTAAATGGCAAATGAAAACGACACAAAGAAAACAGAAAACAAAACAAACCATATGTAAGCAATCTGTACAATGCATATTTTAAACAGACTTAAACCTGACTCTTTAGGCCCCTATCTATGTCTCTAAGCATTGCTCTCAGGGAATAAGCCACAATTGCCGTTTGTCACGCAACGAGTACAAGCTAAGAGCTGCGCTGGATCATTTTTTATTTGTTTTTTATTTGTTGTTTATATTGCTGCATTAGCAGTTAGCTTTACTGGCCTTCGACTCGGTTTTTTGGATGCCAGGTTGCGTGCTAAAGGCAAACAATCTGGCAGAGCATCACCTGTTTTCTGTCCTAATCGCTCCTGGGGAGTGAGTTTATAATCCTTCTGTTTTATTCGCTCCTGAGTAAGGCCTGGAGAATGCAGCTATAACGCCGCCAAATCCATTACCGCCAATTAAAACCAGCCGCTGACATTCACATGTGTAGCTCGAGCAAGCATGACAAAGATGTGAGAGGAAAATGACGCTAATAAACAAAAAAAAAAATGCCTTCCCCATGTTTGACAGGAGCAAGACGAACCTCCAACGTACAGAGAAGGTTAAATCGACAGCAGCTGACCAGACAGTGTGGTTTAAGATAACGCAGGACAGGAATCGGGATGTTTATTATAAATGTATGAAAAATGTTTACAAAATGCCCTGAAAATACACAGGACAGGAATACATAAAAGTTGTCATAGACTGGTATGTGTAGCTGGAATATTTCTTGAAATAATTTATTATTGGCTTAATTTGGTGTTTCTTGAAATAATTCATATAGTGAATGATGTGACTTAAAATAAAATAAAAATAAAAATAAAAACAAAAATAAAAATAAATTAAAATGAATAAAAAATATATAATATAAATATAATAATATAATATAAAAATATAAAATAATAATAATAAATAAATGAATATTAAATATTATATTAACTATTATATTAATTAAATATGATTAAATAATATTAAAAGTTTTCAGTGAGCTACAGGTTAACGTCTTACCTTGATCCAAATCCGTAGCTGAGACAACCAACACGGTGGCTCCTGCTGGCTGGTTTTCAGTGATGAAGGCCTCATATACGCTCTCTTCAAAAAACGGCATTTCGTCATTCACATCGATCACCTGCACCGTCAGCTGCTGCGTACTGGACAGCCGGGGGACACCGTGATCCTCGGCTACCACGGTCAGATTAAACTGGGCCTGCTCCTCACGATTAATAGGCTTCAGGATAGAGAGGGACCCTGCAGGAGAGCACAGTCATGCTGTGAGTTTCTCAATGCACAATGACTTCACAGCTTATGTAATTACCTTAATAAAATGTCTTTTGCAATCATTAGTTGATAACATTGTTTTCTGAATAACACAGAGCTTAGTGCTGTTTACATTTCTGTTTACATCTTATAACCCGCACGTAGTTAGCTGCTTGCATGCGACTCTCCCTGCCGCATGCATAAAGTTAAGAGCACACATGGTGAGCCGACACCTCTTTGTGGTGCACAAATGAGATGAAAACTCGAGGACGGCTAGACGAGGAGAAGAAAAAAAACATCTCCCCACACTGAGCCTTCCCCTACCTGAATCATTGCGAATCATTTTGCCTCTTTAACAGCCTGCAGTTTATGAGTTTTTTCCACAGTGAACATTTCAGTGCTGGGAGGGAGAGAGCAAACACGAGCTCGAGACACGCAACAGCTCTGCCTGCCGTGCTCTGCTGAAATTAGGGCTGCCCTCGCCTGGGATGCCAGCATAGCACGAACAGCCATTGATCTGATCTCTATTTCACGCTTTTGCACAACCCACCACACCCGTTTAGCCGCAGCAATCAGGGTCACTGGAGGCTGTTTTGATTCTGGTTCTTATTTCTAGTGAACAGTCAGCTAAGATTCCCCCCTGAGCCAGTAATCTGTTTAGAATTACAGTTCAAATAGATACAGCCTCTTTGACTCTGTGATGATCCTTCTCAGAGTGAAGAGTCTGGCTTCATTGCCATGCTGGGGTTAATGCTGAGAAAGATTCGCTTTTGAGTAAAAATCCCCCTTCTTCACATAAATCCAAACACATTACACTGAGGTACATGCAATACAGTTCGTGAGAAGGGACAGTGAGGACGCTATAATTTGGAAAAAATGCTTGAAAAAGATGGGGATTGTGGTGCAAACAGGCTCCTGCACATGTTTGAACTGTTTCCATATTTGTGCAGTCTTCAGACTTGTTAGTTCAATGCCTGGTGGAGCTCACAACAAAGCCTGCTGGAGGAGAGAAACACGCCGCTATGTCTGTCGGCCGCTTTGTCTGGAAATAAACCCCCAGTAAATAGCTACCAGCAGTCTGGGGCATGATGTGTACCACTCTCAGCTATACATCATGACATTGTACCAGTGATGTAGTACCCAAGTCCAACCAGGACACGTTACAACCAGGAGCTGAAATGTACTTAAGCAATATATATATATATAGTACAGGCCAAAAGTCTGGACACACCTTCTTTATTTTCATGACTATTTACTCACTTAGATTCTCACTGAAGGCATCAAAACTAGTTCATTCATAATATAATTCATATTATAAAATAATCTTAATATGAATTTTAACAGTTGTCCAATAGGGCTGTCGGCTGTGTAGTAACCTGACTTCTG
>JAOTRJ010000053.1:24981288-24993413 GCA_028564905.1 Leptodoras praelongus
ATGTGCAATTAATGAAGATTGGCCACCAGGCTGGTCCAATTTAGCCATGAAACCTCCCACACTAAAATGACAGGTGTCTCAGTTTCATTGTCTAACCCCTGTAGGTGCGAGGCACAATTTGATCTCTCTGATCCAACTCTGTAATGAATTATGAATAGCGTCTGAATTACTAAAGCATTAATATGATATTAATGTGCTACTCACTCTCAGTGAATGGAGGCACTTTAAGGTTTCACTAAGAGGCATGAGAGATGAGATTTTAAGTGTCTTAATTATGTGGTAGAGAAATACGGGTGGGTGGAACAGTGGTGCAGCTGAACACACTGCCACAGCATAGCTTATCATAGCTCATAGAGTCCCCAGTTCAATCCTAAACTTGAGTTTCGTATTGGTTTTCTGTTTTTTTCCCACCTCCCCATATACATGGACTGTTAGGTACAATCTCAGGGTCTGTTTGTCAGCTTTGCTTCAATTAAAACAAACCCTGGT
This sequence comes from Leptodoras praelongus, assembly GCA_028564905.1. Classification (NCBI taxonomy): domain Eukaryota; kingdom Metazoa; phylum Chordata; class Actinopteri; order Siluriformes; family Doradidae; genus Leptodoras; species Leptodoras praelongus. Next base: position 24,981,778 of record JAOTRJ010000053.1, read on the forward strand.
TCGATTGGTCTGTTAGAGTAAGTCTGGGCACGTCCTTTTGAACTTTTTTGAGCCAAATAAGCAGACCAGTACCACCTGAAAAGGTGGGTGTTGGTCGGTTTCTAAATGAATGCAGGTGCAGTTCATTTGAAGCATGAACACAATATGAATCAAAGGCATATAAACGAACCAAAAACCAATGATGTTACAAGATGCAATGCTAAACATGAGCGGAAACTCAAGAGGAAATCCAGTTTACCACACTTGCTGTGTTTACAGTTGGTAAAAATATCACCAAGTATACACAAACACCATAAGTATGTGATGCATTGTACTGATGACTGATTCTCAAAATAGACGTCATACGTGCATTACATGTCACATCTGTTTTTTCAGATGTGAAAAAATGTTTTGATTTTCTGCTTTGGTCTGGACCAACAGAACCAAACTGCAAGTCTGAACACAAAATTGCTCCTCAATAATACAGGCTCCAGTTCCATTGCCACCCTGACCAGGATAAAATGGTTACTGAAGATTGATGGATGGAATATATGTGAACTGTGCTTAAGACAGAGAGAGCCATATAACTTATAAATAAGTGACAGGTAGAAAAAAAAAGTGGAGCTATAACTAAGTAAGGGATGCTTGTCTTGATTGCCAGTTTCACATAAAGTTTGAACCGGCTTCCTAAGCCTTGCTTCCAGATCACCCACACAGGGCCTTCTCGCCTTCAGAATGCCGGGGCTCTCTGAACATTAAAGCAGTATTACTCGAAGAGGGAGGCTAAGCTTTCGAGTAATTGCAGCCTATCTAACAGAATGAACATTGCCTCAGTACAACGTGCAACACCCTCAGACAGCATTGTCCAAATGCGCTTTCCTTGTTTGTCTATGTCTCGCTCTTCTCACCGGTATAAATGCACTCATATATCTTTACTGCATAATTATAATAACTAGAGATATTTTATGACACTTCAAATCTCATAAGCTCGTTTCTTCCCCTCCCTTTCACCCCCTCTTTCACTGATGCCCACACAGTGACTGGGCTTTTAAAAATAGCGGTGATCCTTCCAGCCTGTGGCGCGCGCCTTGATTAATTACTATGTGTGTGTTGCTGTGCATGAGGGTGGGATTGGGGTGTGTGTGTGTGTGTGTGTGAGAGAGAGAGAGAGAGATATTACAGATGATAGGAGGATGAAAAGCAGAAGCCCTTAAATGAAAAAACACATTAAGAAACAAAAAAGAGAAACAGCATAAAAAAAATGTACTTGCCCTTTGTTACAGCTCTGTACAACCAGAAGAGGAAAGTAACAAACTTCCTATACTCTCTTCAGTGTGCGTCATTACATAGCTCACGATAACTAAAAAAATTTTATTATTCAATCATTCCATTTTAACTTGCAGGTTTAAAAAAATTAAGTTTGCTACATTTCTTTTTGATCATCATTACAGACTTAAAGAAAATGCTGCATTTAACCCCAGAAGACTGTTAACATCAATTAACAAAAAGTATGTGCACATTTTAATTAATTCTATTTTGAGACCAAATATAAATAAAGCAGTTTCCTCTAGCAAGCCAAATGTCAACAGCGTTAATGTCTGAGACAGTGGAGAAAACATGCAAGACAAAACCTGTGAAAATATTGGAGATTTCACAACTTAAAATCCATCATGTACAGGTACATTCACTAGTTGAATGAGTGAGATGTGCCAGCCAGCTGTTTTGATCGACTCTCTCTCTATATATAAATATATAGTACAGGCCAAAAGTTTGGACACACCTTCTCATCCGATGCATTTTCTTTATTTTCATGACTATTTACATTGTAGATTCTCACTGAAGGCAGTGTCTTTGGGAGGAAACCGGAGTACCCGGAGTAAACCCACGCGAACGCGGGGAGGACATGCAGACTCCACACAGGAAAAAGGACCCAGACCACCCCACCCGGGATCAAACCCAGGACCTTCTTGCTGTGAGGCGATGGTGCTAGCCACTGTGTCACCCAGATTCAGTTGTTGTAATGAGATTATCAATGTTATTCGCTTCACCTGCCAGTGGTTTTAATGTTATGGCTGGTTGGCGTATACTGTTGATAATATTCGCAAAGCTCAATTGGTTAATTAACATAATCTATAAAATAACAAAAACTTCTAGAGTTGTTTCCGCCACGAGAATAGCAAGTTACCATGATTTTTAACACGGTTTAATAGTTGAAGCTTGTGAGATGGGTCATAGCATTTCAGAGTTAGAAGCAAAGTTTGGATTTTCATGTATGAGCATTTCAAGGGTGTATCGTGACTACAAGAATGCTGGCAAAACCTCGAGCATATGACAGCAGTGTGGCCATAAAAAGACTCTGGGCGAACGTGACTGGCGTCAGGTGTACAACACTGCCTCAAGTAACATCGGAATTCAATGCTGGGGCCTCAACAAACATCAGCGTGAGGACTGTGCAACGTTCCCTCCAAGATCCAGTAGGGGACCTACCATTAGGTATTAACTAGTATACCAGCTTTTCTGGTACTTCAGTGTATTATAAATTCTATAATAATAACCTATGTGGTCCAGAAGTCTGACACCACACTGAAAATTTGTTATTTTAAACGAAAGCAAATTTGTTATACAGATCATATTAACTTCTTTTCACAAAAGAAACATTTTTTGTCCTGTCCTTTGAAGCAAATTGAGAAATTCATGCAAATATAAAATATATATATACTTTATAACTCAAGTTGTTGCTGTTTTTTTGCTGTTTTTCATGCTCTTCTCCCTACCCATAATCCCCCTTTTATGTGTCACAATGCAAAGATGCATTAACCCAGAAATGTAAAGCAGGTCTCTGTCTACATTCGTGCCTCAGGATATCTGTCAGTCTCACCGCACACAGCAGCACAGTTCACTAAAGTTCACTCACTCTTTTCCTCATCATACGAGCCTCCGGAGCTGTTGCTGTAACGAGACTCCAGACGGATATGAGCCCTCATCATACTCTTCAGCCTAAGGCAGACAAACACACACAAGGAATTTGTCACACATTAAAGCAATTCAAAAGTTTCAAATACTCCTAGTGGGTCATATTATCCTCTAGTTATTCTGCTCTAGTTGAATAGTAGAATAGTATTTGAAGTGTGTGTGCATGTTTGTTATAAGTTAGGTGTTGTTACTGTACCTGTCCTCATTTTCTTTTGACATTTTTGGGTCATCATTGTCAGAGATGTTTTCCTGAATGGCAATAATTGTATTGCTGCTGGAAGTCGTACCTGTAGAGATGGTGTATTATGGTTTTAAATTTTCATGGTCTTTTCCTAATGTGTATTAAATTAATATTTCAATCTGTAATTGATGATCTGTGTGTATACCAGAAGTTGCAGTGGGTATTTTGCTGGTGGCTGAGAAGCGGTAAAATGGGGGATTGTCACAGTGCACCACCATGGGATTGACCGGGTCAGTCTGCTGGAGCTCAAACAGCAGCTCTTCCATTGTCTGGGTGGAGTTGTTCCGGCACAGATAGATGACCACCTTCTTAATCTAAACGGTGACAAAGAGAGATGGACAGAGTAAGTGAAACAGATATGGACTGCATCATAAGGCCCTATTTAGATGATGTTTTTGTGATAATGATGGTGGTTGGTAAAATTTTAAAAAGGCAATCAATATATTTATAAGAGGTGTGACATGGTGTAACACTAACCCAGAACATTACCCCTTCCTCCCTCCACCTTTCCATTGTGGTTCACTTCCTAACACCCTAGTATACACAATCAGCCATTAACATTAAAACCACTGACAGGTGAAGGTGATGAATTACGCTGATTATCTCATTACAATGGCACCTGTCTACTCAACAAGTGAACAGTTAGTTCTTAATGATGATTTGATGGATGGGCAAGCATAAGGATCTGAGTGACTGTTACTGATAGAAGACGGGGGCAGAGCATCTCCAAAAGACCAGATCTACTACCAGAAGTAGTAGATTTGTTTAACCTACCCATTCAATATTGTCACCAGCCATCACACAATGACATTTTCAGATTTAGAAAACAGTATCTGAATGACTACACTTACAATAAGTGTGTTTATTGTCTTTTGTTGTCTTCTTTGCAATACTTACCCAGGGACATGTTATTTACACTGTACAGCCAAGCATTTGTGAACACCTGACCACTGAGCCCATATGTGGGCCTACCCTAAAGGTTTGCAACAACGCTGGAACAAACTTGTATAGGATATCTTTGTATGCTGTAGCATTATCATTTATTACACTGAATAAATATTGTTAGATATTTTACTAATTTTGTTAATCCTTTAGCTATTTGATAAAGTAACTCGGTCAGATAGTAGTTGGGAAGTAGTTGGAAAAAAATATTTAAAAATTGTAGCTTAAGCAGTTCTTTAGTTCTTTATATAGAGATGTACCAGTTGCAGGGCCCCCTATGGATGAAATTTCCCACAATTTGGTGTGTATGTGAAGAATGTGGAAGTAATTCAGGGTGTGAAATCTCATGAAGTTGGAGCCTTCATATCCCAAGATATGGGCAAGTAAATTGCAAAGTTTTTATACTAAACATTATCCCATTATACATTATATATAGGTGGAGAGACTCCACAAAGGAATCAAAATGGGGTACGGTAATGTGCCTCCTAGAGACCAACTTTCTGTAAAAAGTTCATACTTTTAGGCAAAATGATTTTCAAGCTATTGCCCAAAAAGGGCATTGAGCCTACACACACCTAGACATGTGGGGTTACAACCCTACCAAGTTTCACATGGACTGGTGTAGTCTAAATATATGATATTCTTGACCAAAATTGTTGGGAAAAAATGGAAGAAGAAAATAAAACTTTGACAATAGTCAGCGCTAGTGGTGGTAATAAATATGCCTGCTATTTATTGTTTATTGTTAGAATACTTTTAGTAATGGCTTGGAGTCAGGAAAATACCACATTACCATCGGCTTCTTGGGGTCTCAAACACAAGAATGTTAACAAATCTGGACCAAAGTGCCTTTGAAAATGTCACTGCAACTGCTGTTTTTTGTGCCACTTCACCCATGTCAGAGCAAGCCTCATAATTCTGTGCATTTAAATAGAAACTGGTGCAAACAGATAATAAAATGGCTTAATGGCTTATACAACTGGCATTATCTCCTTAAGTCACACTTTTGTGCACATAAAAACAGACTTGCTGTTGTTTGACGTGCTTTGGATTCTTGTTTTGTCGCATAACCACCTCAGGGCTGCTGGTTCTAATATTAGGTGTTGTCTAGCATGAGCTTTAACATGCTATCGAATCTTTAAATGACATTCATCCTTTCCTCCACCATTCAACCGTGACAATAGCAGCAATCTGGGACAAGAGCAGCGCCAACAAACCGCCTTGTGTTGTCAACGTGCAAATACAAACACAATCACCAGTTATTAACAGTAATGGTAAGCACGCAGTTCAACCAGGACCGATGTTTCCAGAATGTGTAGTCGGAAAAGACTCACATGTGGTAGGAGAAGGGTGTCGCTGCTGACGCCGCACAAGCTGACGAGGAACTGCAAGGTCGTACGCAGGTTACTGCTCCATTTCTCATTAGAGACCAATGCGTTCCAGGCTTGCTCCATCTCCGGGCCTGGCACTTGATCACCATACTGACACACATCCATATGAAAGCAATTTTGTTTATACACAGTTCACATCTGATGTGGTTATCTAATAAAATCCAATACAAACAAGAAGGAAATAAAGCATAATCAAATAAAGATATCCATCTAAAATAGATATAAGGAGAAGGGTAAAACATTCTAAGATAGTTATCAATAACTCCTATTTTCAGTTGTTTCTTTAAATGTCAAGATTAAGACATTTTTCAACATGATTTAATCAGGACCTTAATCTTCCAAATCTTATCTCCATTCTTGAAACATTTGAAAAATATATTGAAAATAATTCACCATGCATTCTTCTAAAATGTACTCTGAAGTGTTTATACATATAATCAAGAGTTCTCTGCAGAGAAGAGGTTCTAGTTTGGAACACTTTCAGATAAAGAAACAAGCTGTTCTAGGGTTCTACACTGAAGACCCTTAAAGAATTCCCTCAGAGGAACTATCATAGAAGCCCTAAGAGCTTCAGATTTGAGGTAAAGCGTCACATACTTATTCATTTTCTCACCATACACTCTTAGAAATGGAGTCTTCAAGAGATAGAATTATTAATAGGTGGCAGTGGTGAGCAGTTTTGCCTCAAAGGTTAAGGGTGCTAAGGATTTTCCTCTGGGTTACTGATCAGAAAGTTGGGGGTGTAAACTCCAACCCAGCCAAGCTGTCACTGTTGGACCTTTATCCAAGTCCCTTAACTCTCTCTGCTCCAGTGACGCTATACCATGGCTGCTCTGAACCACGGTGCTCTAAACCAAGCTTCCTAACAAACTGGTACATGTAACGGAAAGACTTTCCTTTCCATGAATGCACTGTATAAGTAAGAAAAGCCTTCTTCTTCATTCAGGGTTATTAGCTGCCCAAGAGGGTTCTAAAACCAGAGAACCCTTAAGGGGCCCAGATTTGACCGTCTGGTGCAGCCAATTTGTCTGAATTTTGCGTTAGTCTACATTTTACAAAACTTAATGCTGAAATCCGGATATTTTCAAAGGGATCATATTTTTTTCTTATAACTGTAATGTTATTGTCTCTACTACTTGAAGCCATTAAGAATCTTGATAAAATCTTCATCTTCTTGGCCGCTTATTCCTTTTCAGGGTCACAGGGAGCCGGTGCCTAGCCGGCAGCATAGGGTGCAAGGCAGGAACAACCCTAGACAGGGCGCCAATCCATCGTAGGGCACACACACTCACACACTAGGGCCACTTTACAGACACCAATCAACCTAACTTGCATGTCTTTGGATTGTGGGAGGAAACCGGAGTACCCGGAGTAAACCCACAGGGAGGGCATGCAGACTCCACACAGAAAGGACCCAGACTGCCCACCCAGGGATCGAACCCAGGACCTTCTTGCTGTGAGGTGACGGTGCTACCCACCGAGCCACCGTGTTGCCCCTTGATCTTGTTTGAAAAATATAATTTGCCCAAATTCTGTTACTCCTGTCTGATTACATAGAATTGTCATGGATTACCTTGGCTGTCATGAACATAAGGTTGTTGAGGACCAGCGAGGTTGCTTGTGCTGAGCCCCAACCTGAACCCAGGAGGTGTGATGAGGGTGGGGAAACGCAGGGACCCCGTCTTCTGTTCTCCTCTACATGGTGGATGGGGCTGGAGGTAACTGGCAGTAGCCCTCCGTCCGCCAGCTCGATGTTTCTGAGCCATGGAAGCAAGTAGGTCAACATCACTTGCCTTCCATTAGCATGGGTGGATGGAAACCTTTGACTGACCTCTGAGGAAACAGGAAGCTTTTTCAAAAATTTGCATTTTCTGTAACAGCAACTGAGTAACACATACCGCCTGACTAATCCCCCACCTGAGAAGAGGGGCAGGGTGAGTTCCGGGTACATCCTGGCAAGCTGGGCAGAGAGCTGGCTAACGGAGAGGCTGTAGAGCGGAGGTAGAGGCCTGTGCGTACCATACAGAATCCCACTACTCTTCTCACCCACTATTCTCTTATAGTATGCACACAGCTTAGACTCTAGAATCTGCCAATACAACAAAACACACAAATGTGCACATACACAACATATTTAATCTGTGATGCATCCCATGACAACTGGTTGATTAGTGTTTTTAACCCATAATCACCTGCATTAACTGCATTGCAATCTCATAGATCTCTCTGCTGTTGTTTGATGCTTTGAAGAGGATGAGGTTCAGCAAGGTCACAATGTCACATGGGTAATTTCTGCATGGAAGACCAAAATAAAATTCAGGACAATAAATCTATATATGTGGACGATACGGTACATTGGAGATGGAAGTCTTATAGACTCTTTATGGACACTCATTATGGACACACCCCTTTTAATGCCAGTGACTAAATGTAGTTACAGTACATGCAGGCTACACATTTGACCTGGGAAGTCAGATCGTCCAAGGTCCCAGTCAGTAATTTGAACTAGAATGCCCCTGAAGTTGGATTTCTGACTTGGAAAGTCAGAGTGATATACTAGGTGATTCCCAATCAGCGTTCTTGTCTGTACTTGTGTTCTTGTGTACTTGAGAATCGTCATCAGTCACAGCCCAAGTAATGTTCCATTTGGAATTCTGCATCTAGCCGAGAACAGTCTGAATGTTCGGATGTGTTCTTGCTCTGCCCATTTCATCCAGCATGCATTAGGAGGAGACTTTACTTTATTGTGTCTACTGTAAATGCTCTGAAGTCCGTTCATTTTTCAAAGCGCACGCGATAGCCTCACTGCCATGTCCATGCTTTGAATGATGCTTTACCATGCAAATTTAGTTTTGCATACATTTGCAAATTGGACCTGGTTTCCAGGAAAGAACTTAGGTGTCAAATATCAGTTACAGTTCAGAGTAAATATTTTGTGCTATAAAAACAAGTATATCATAAAAAAATATATAAGCAACCTAGACACATGGACTATCTTACAATGAATAAGTGTGTACAGGGTGAGCCAGAGAGATCTGATGATTTTCATAAGCTTATTTCTCAGACGCTGGTTCGATTAGAGTAGTGACTGGTGGGGGAAACAGTAGCTCAGTTTACGCAGTTTTAGACAACATGGAGCAGCGGTCAGCGCAATATCGCGCATTCGTTGTTGAAACCTTTTTTTTTTAAATGGCGACTTTGTGCTACTCAATGCCGATTTCGCATTAAGTTATTAAAAATAAATGTAAAAATGGGTTGAAAACACTTCTGTCTTATAAACAAAACCACTCTGCAAGCCACATCCAGTTCGAACGAGGAACATTGAACTTGAAGCGAATTATCCGTTGAGTAGCGATCGCCCAGTCGCCGTTTTTTAAAAAACAATGAACCACAATGAACCCGTGATGTTGTGCTGACGACTGCTCCATGTTGACTAAAACGGGATGAACTGAGCTACTGTTTCCCCCACCAGTCACTACTCTAACCAAACTAGCGTCTGAGAATTAAGCATCAGATTCTTCTGGATCTTGCATCTTGCATCTATGGCATTTGGCAGACACCCTTATCCAGAGTGACTTACATTTATCTCATTTATACAACTGAGCAGTTGAGGGTTAAGGGCCTTGCTCAGGGCCCCAACAGAGGCAGCTCGGTAATGCTGGGGCTTGAACCCCCAACCTTCTAGTCAGTAACCCAACACCTTAACCACTGTGCCACCCCTGCCCACAACTGGATCACCCTATATAATGCATTTCAAATGTAACTGTACATCCTACTCATTAGACACATCAGCATTTTGTCTCACTGGAGGCTATGTTGACGACACACATTCTTACTTTTACACCCTGTAAAAGTTGATCACGGTTTGGATTTAATCCCACATTTAATCCCACCTGCTTCCACAGACAGTGGCGATGGCTTTGAAGCAGCCTGAGGCGAGTTGATACGAGCTGGTGTAGCAGCGATCCATGGCCCAGTTGAACAGATTGGCCTGATCTGGGTTCAGTTCCAACAGGAGCACCACCACCTCACAACCCAACTGATGAACCTACAGGAAGCATCACATTTCTAAATCATTCTGATCAATTAAGGCTTATGGTCTGTTTATCACCAGAAACCATTTTTTTTTTTATCGTTTTGTTCCTTGTAATCATGCGTACAGAGCATGCAAATAAAGAGGAGCTTTTCATTAAACCAGTGACAATGCTTCTGTTTACGGAGAGGATGTGCTGAAGGGTGTAGATATCCTGTGAGTAAGACACACTCAAAAAACAGACATGTATCCAAGTTAGGGTGTGACTCGAAAGCATTTATCATGCTGGATTTAGTAAGCAGTATATACTTCAACTGAATAAAATGAGTCTGGTTTCTTTACAGGTCAGTCATGAAAATGTACAAGAAGGAACTTGACTGCATAGCAAAGGCATTTTTCCATGAAATGCATGCTTATTTCCGTGATGACACACGCCCTATATGCACTGATATCCAGGCATTTATGACTCCATAGCAGCACAATAACATAAACACAGATTCCCCACTGACAGATTATCTTCAGGATCAGCCAATTAAATGGATATTTATATTGTAATGTTTTGATAATAGCATTATGATGAATGGTTGTGTACCCGCATATCCTGGCAGGCTAAAATGTTATCCAGCCACTTGTAGAGGTAGCCATCTGGAGAGAGACCCACGTTGTCAAACACAGGGCCACAACACAGCACAGATGACATGGCCTGAGAGAAACAGGGGAACAAGGGCATGTTTTAACATTTCGTCACATTACTAGTAGTAGTAGGAGTAGTAGGTGTAGGAGTAAGATCAGTAGTAGGAGTAGTAAGAGGAGTAGGAGTAGTAAGAGTAGGAGTAGTAGTAAGAGTAGGAGTAGTAGTAAGAGGAGTAAGAGTAATAGTAGTAGGAGTAAGAGTAGTAGGAGTAGTAGTAAGAGGAGTAAGAGTAATAGTAGTAAGAGTAAGAGTAGTAGGAGTAGTAGTAAGAGTAGTAGAAGTAAGAGTAGGTAGGAGTAGTAAGAGTAAGAGTAGGAGTAGTAGGAGTAGCTATAGCCATATTAGTAGGAGCATTAATACCAGCATTTGCAATGTGGTGGTGGTAGTAGCAGCAGTAGTAGTAGTAGTAGCAGTAATGGTAATAGTAATAGTAGCAGTAGGAGCAGCAGTAGCAGTATTAGTAGGAGTGTTAATACCAGTATTAGCAGTAATATCAATAATAGCAGTAATAACAGTAAGAAGAGTATTACTTATATTAGTATTAGTAATATTAGCAGTAATAGCAGCAGCAGTAGTAGTGGTATTATTAATAGTAATGGTATTAGTAGTGGTATTAACATTAGTAACAGTATAAGGGGTACTGATTTTGTTATTATTAGAATTAGTGGTAGTGGTAGTAGTAGCAGGAGGAGGAAGAATTTCAGTTTTTCCAATGTAGGTAAGTTTAATGATAAATACTAATGTGGACATGGTGGTGTGGTATGCACACACACACATAAGCACTGTTCCCCAACCCACCCTAAGTATTACGTGTGAAAAGAAACAATGGCATGTTTTCTGAAGAGGGACCTTTTCTAGCTTTGTTTGACAGAAATGAAGCCACTCACAGCCAAGAGGCAGAACCTATAGGACTTTAAGTTTCGTGCGCTCATATCACATTCCACTTTACATTTTCAGAGAAGTGAAAAGTTCTGAAATTACATGCTTCTAGCAACAGCAACAGATCAGCAGATCAGTTTACATCCCTCACACTCTTACTGAATAGTGGCTAAAGGCAACTCTAGAGAGAGAATGCACTGCAGCTTTTCTCACTTCTGTCGTAGTATGTTTTGTAAGTTCAAACATGCACCACTGTCATTAAAACAGGTGGAAGCACCTATTAAATCCATTGTCCACACACAAGGCTTGAATTATGGGCTTTTACTCCACATTCAGGTCTATACAAAGACTCAGGAGGGGGACATTAGTGTAGGTGAAGTTTTTGTAAACAGAAAAGGAAGTATTACAAATATATTAACAGTGCTAATTACAGGGGTTAGACAATGAAACTGAAACACCTGTCATTTTAGAGCACAATAATGTATTAGTATGGTGTAGGGCCTC
>JAOTRJ010000053.1:25193530-25210612 GCA_028564905.1 Leptodoras praelongus
ACAATCCCCCACCCCCTCTGCAGCAGAGCCCTTCATATCCTGGGGCTTGTATCAGTTTTAAGGATGTTAAACTTCGAGTGCACAGGACTAATCGCTAATATTTCACTTATAAAGACTTTCTTTACCTGCACACAGAGGTAAATGGATGCACATAACCAATGGCTCCTTTACGATTGATGAGCCTCATGTTCCTTATGCTCTCTTTGGTGAGTAAATTCATCAGGCAAGTTCAGTGTTGTGATCTGAATATCAGCAGTGTTGCAGAATAGTTTCAGCTGTGTTATGATTATGGTGTCTAGGTGTGTTTTTCAGAATGATATAATTTATTGATTTCTATGCTATACTTGATTTGTTCTCATTTAGAAAGGTTACTAACTACTAAATAAGATTACCATAAGTGCCAATATGTTAATATTTTAAATAAGAAAACTACATAATTAAATAAACAAAAGCTCTTATTTTTATAATTTTACTCTAGTATTTGCATTATGGCAATGCAATGAATTGAAATGTATTTATTTGTTTATGTTTACCTTTGTACTTTTCTCTATGATGCCTGAATACATTGGCTGAATGTTCCAGAGTGCTTGTGTTTACTGTATGACCTTTATGATCTTGGTCTATTTTAATGGATCCTTGGGGAAAATAAGTGGCGGTATATTTATATTTTCAAAAACAACAAAAAAAATAAATAAATAAATAAGACGTTATGCAAATCATTTGTCCTCCAGTAATATAAGTTGTTTAATGCCTCAGTGTGCCTGCAGTTACATGAATCTTGGTTTACTTGCCCAGTTCCTTGGGGAAAAACAAGAACTCACAAAGAAGAGACCTTAAGAATCAAGGGATAGTGTTTCTGCTTTTAGAAAAGGTCCCTCATAAAGAGCCTTTTTCTTCAGGACTTGGGGGACCTGGTTGCAAATATCACAACGTGCAGCAGTTCCCACAGTAGTAATGTTAGTTACAGTTACAATTTACAAAATGGATTTAGTTATGGCTCTAACCATTTCTTCTTGGTTCTGCAGATTCTCTGCACGCTGGCTGTATATGGGGTGAAGTGCACAAATCTGTTAGAAGGTCAGGCCTCTCCCACTAATGACTGGTTGAACATTTCAGTTTCTCTGAACAAAGCCAGCACTCGGTTATTCTTTTCCAGGTCTGTGTATTCTTTTGAAGTGAAAGAAGATACACAGCCAGGTGGGTTTAACTTGAGATTATGTTCCTTTTCTTTCACCACAGTCAAACCTGATTGGTCAGAAGTTATTTATTAATTTTCTATAACAGCAGCTCTGACAGTAGTAGTGGCTGTAATTCAAACCACTGGTTTATATTAATGTTCTTATTTTAATATTTTATTGTTTATACAATAACAACTTACAGTTTGACTGGCTGATTCTTCACTTAGATGGATTAAAAGTGTTGTTGGTATGGTGAAGTTTTCTTTTAGGGGCAGATTTTTTCTGGAAGGAGTCTCCAGTGTCAGTGCTTAGTAACAGCCAGAGCTACTCAAAACATTAGAATATAGTGGAAAAAGTTTTTTTTTCATAATTTAATTTGAAAAAGGTAAACTATATTTTATAGTCATTGAGCATCAAGAGACACATTTGATGCATTTTCTTTTCATTTTTGGTTTGTAGCTCATGAAAACAGAAATCCCCGTGATTGTGGTTGCGTGTACTGAACTGGACCAAGAGATACTGGATTTCTGATTTTCATGAGCTGCAAAACAAACATCAAAATTAACACAAAATGGCTAGAAATATGTTATTATTAATATATAAATGCATACTGTATATGTGTGTATATACTAAATTCATGGTAAAATGAGCTCAATTTTACAAACATCATTTTTCAAAAATCACACATTTCACAACTCTACAAGGCTTCATGCTCTGTCTCAGAGATAACAATACTTGTCAGCATTTTGACCCAGCCCTCTCTGCACCCATAGAACTGATTAGGATTGACAGGCAGTGCCATGCTAGTTTTGAAAGATGTGGAGGTCTCGATTCAAATGACCAAAAACATAACACTGGCAACGTACTGTCTGCCTCTTGCATGATACTGTATGTGTGCAGACTGGTAACTCCAGTTTTTGTCAAATCCAAGAATGATATTGCTCAATTGACTGTCAAAAGAAGAACTTGAGCATGGTCAAAAATCTGCACTGCTTTCAGGAATTTGGCTGCTGGTTGATAAAACCCACTTGCATGATGCTCTCATTTCACTCATTTCACTCTCCAGGTGGTGCTGAATTGTTGCTTGTCAAGTGTGATCTAACATCACACAAAAATAATTTCACACTGTCAGTGTTTAAAATGTTTTGTCCAAACTCAGTTACATTGTACGCTGGACTTATGTTTATTGCTGCTTTAGGCTTCAACATCTTGACTAACCAATTGCTAACTTGATTGCCAGATTGCTAGGACCTCCTCATAGTGCATATTAGGCTAACCAATAAATAAGGCACTTGTATACTATATGAATGAAAAATGTCAAATCACTACTCATGACTGTAGGGTTACGTATGTGGTTTGCAGCATTCCACAAAGTGAGTGTCACCTTGTACTGAACATGACCCTTTTAATCGAACTAACTCACCTCCAAATTCTCTCTATAACATGCAAGAAACTGGACAATATATAACAGAAACCATTGGAAAATAACATGAGATTTTTGAATTTCTCAGTCAAAATCATTGTGTAAAGCAAGACCATCTAAAAGGGACTCCCTCCATGTCCTTCATCTGTCCTCTGACACAAGAACAATTGTTGGACATCTGGAAGCAGTGCATAATGAAGGACACAGGAACCTAATGTATTCTGTGCTGGAGGATGACGGAGATGGCCTTTTCCTTCTCAACCCACATTCTGGAGAGTTTCTTTTATCCCGCATGCTGGATTTTGAGGCAGAGCAATACTACATCCTAACAGCAGGAGCACAGTACAGAGATAGTCAGCTTACTACGGTCAGAGTTTATTTCAACGTGGCTGATGTTAATGATAACCCACCGGTATTCAAACTGAATGTCTACTCCATCTCCCTTCATGAAGATGCACTTATTGGACTGTGTTTCTTCAACCTGAATGTCTCAGACACTGATGATGGTTAGTACAAATGCTGCAGCATTACAAATGTCAATTTCATGGTTCTTATATCAAAATTATATATTTTATGTCCAGAGTACCACTGGAGTACCACATAGACATACTAAATACAATGAAATATATATAAACTATACATTATAATAAATAAAATAAAATAATAAAATAAATAAAATGTGCCTGGTGTAGCTGATTCCCACTGTCATCTGTTTGCTTCAGGAGTTCAAGCATTTGGTTTGAAAGGTTTGCCCCAGCTGGAATGATGGAGGCAGTCTCATTAAGTCCTACGTCATAGATCCTTTGTAGCCTCCCAGAGAAGCTGAATAGATGAGCTGTCTCAGGGGAACTTCCTGCCTTTACTAATAATGAAAAAGCCCCTCTGCTTGCTTTGTGTTGTGTTTAGGATACCCAGCCTACATATTTAGACACATTAAATGCTTAAATGTTTGAAATAAATAGACATTTCACATATGTGATAGCTTAAACAGAGGACTGTTTGCAAAAAAAATGCAAGATGCAAATGTTACAGACATATGGCACATACATCTGTCAGCATTCTGGGAATTCTTCTAATGTTCTTTTTTTCTCCCTTTTCTCTCAATTTGCAGGAATAAATGCAGAATTGGATATAGCCATAATATCAGGAGACAACGAAAACATGTTTTTAATAAACCAAATGGATCATTTGTGTTTAAATCAAGAGTTAGACAGAGAGAAATGTGCTATATACAGTCTTATAATTCAAGCCAAAGATCATTCACTACCTGAAGACACACGTTTCACAAGCACTGTGCGTGTTTCTATTTATGTTGAGGACATTAATGACAATGCTCCATTCTTCATATCAGACAATACTGTTTCCTGCCCAGAGGATATGCCTCTTCAATCTGTTGTTACAGTTGTACAAGCAGTTGATGCAGACTCTGGAGCCAATGGGGATGTTCTATACAGTCTAGAGAATTTAGCAAGGGGAGACTTATCATTCAGCATCAGTCACACAACTGGAGTCATATATCTGCAGAAACAATTGGACAGGGACCTTGAAGAGGTAATTACAGTAACAGTTACAGTCAGAGATAAAGGACTTCCTCAGCTGTCCAGTTCTATGAACCTGACAGTACTTGTAGAGGATGTCAATGACCATGAACCAGTGTTCTCACAGGCCTCATATAATTTATTTATATATGAAGACACTCCTTGTGGAACAAGCCTGCTAACCATTGAAGCAAATGATAATGATACTGGGCATAATGGAGAAGTGCGGTATGAGATCTCTGAGAGTACCTTTGTAGTGGACTCAGTCCTGGGTGTCATCTCATTAGTAACCCAGTTGGACAGAGAGAGAAATTCTTTTTATTCTTTCATCATTACAGCAATGGATAAAGGGGATATTCAACGATCTTCAACAGCCACCATCAATATCACAGTACTGGATATAAATGACTGTGTTCCTGTTTTCTACCATGAATTCCTCACTTTATATGTATTAGAGAATGAAGAAGAACCTTCACAGACCACTCATCAGGTCTCTATTCTTTTACAATTCCATGGAAATAAAATGAGCATTTAGTAGTCTGGAATTCACAATAAACACATGATTCCTTAGAAACCCTGTATGTCTTTTTCAGATAAATGCATTTGATCAAGACCTGGGAGTAAACAGCCATTTAACATATTTTATAGATGAAGGAATTTCAGATGAGTTGTTCATATTATATCCAAATGGAACATTCCAGATATTACAAAATCTTGACAGAGAGTTTCAAAGTCACCACATATTGACAATTATTGCTGTGGACTCAGGTAATAAAATATTTAATATTTGATTGTTAAGCACAGAATAATATTTAGACTATGTAATTATACAATAAGTTAAATAGAAGCATTTGTCACCTTGACAATCATATTGACTACTTAAATTATGTCTCTTGTGTAGACAGTGAATGTGCACAAGAGACATGAGTGACATGTTGTCATGTCAAAGGATTTAGATTTAGATTTTATGCATTGAATCAGGTGTACTGTAATTAGTAAAATGTGAAACATGAATTAAAAGGGGCCTAATGGCAGTTCAGGTAAATCCTGTTCATTATGGTGTTTATTTTCTAGGTTTCCCACCATTGACAGGAACAGGAACTATATATATTCTTGTTAATGATGTCAATGACAATGAGCCTGTATTTGATGATGATGAATTTAATACATTTATATCAGAAGATGACCCAATTGGAACGGTATTTGCAACAATTACAGCCACAGACAAAGATATTGGTACAAATGGGCAAATAAGGTATGTAGTTACAATTTCTCCACATATGGCCGATTAAACATCAGTATGTATAAGTGGTACTAACAGAGACCTCTGAAACCATTTTAAGGTCTGTTTACCTCCAAAAGTAAAAGTTCTTAATGTGATTGAATTTATAGATTTGATTCTAATGACAGCACTGGATGATCTTGGATATTATGAGAGCCAGGATTCTATTACAAATGGAATTAATTATGTCAGTTAATGTTACCCTATGACAACTTAATCAAAGTGTGACATTCACTATGTGAGGACACATATATGTGTCATTTTGGTGAAATATATTCATAGTTTCTTATTTATCTGTTCATCAGAATTCAGCCACAATGACATCTTTGCCACGTGAAGACATATATATGTTTCAAATGTATTACAAGTTGACACCCATATTTTACTCAGGTATTCTTTAGAAGGATTCAATGAACCGTTTTCCATAAATGAAACAACTGGAGAGTTATTTAACACTGCCACCCTGGACAGAGAATCAATGGCCACGTACAGTTTGATTGTAGTTGCCCATGACGGGACCTCCAGCAATTCTCTCTCAAGTTCAGCTACCATACGAGTGATAGTAGAAGATGTGAATGATAACTCACCCCAGATACTCAATGGACCATATGTGGCTAATGTCCCTGCTGAGCTGACCAAAGGTAAGAGCCACCTGTAGGAATATGAGGGCATACTCATGTAATCATGGTGGCCATACTTAATGTCCAGCTGTAAAATTTATAAATTTGTTCTATTAAAATGATTTTAGCATGGCTAAGCGGATGTTAGGCACTCCACTTCCTCTTCTTCTGGTTGTGCCTTGCCCAAGAACACCTTTAACCCAGATCACTACTGGCTTATTTATTTATTCTTGTCTTCTTTATTTTCAGTAGAAAAATGAAATAGTATTGATATATTAGAAATGCATCACATTTAAAATTGTGTACACACAATAAAAAATTATTCAACAAATTAATATTTGTACATTATATGCTATACATCTGATCTTTAAATTTGTGTTTTATGAACATTCTTACAGGATCAGTAGTATTTGCAGTGATGGCCAAGGATGCAGATGAAGGAAAGAATGGACAGCTGAATTTCTCTCTATATGGACAACATGCCCATCTTTTTACTATCAGTTCTGACAGGGGAACTGTGTTCACAATGGAAGACCTGAAAAGAACAAGAGAGATTACAGTCAGTGTTTATGTGCAGGATGGAGGAGCCAATCCTAAAATGGACACCACCACCTTGACTGTGCGTTTTCAGAATACGTCAGATTTTCCCTACCTTGTAGTACAGGTCCATCAGCATTTGCTCTCTGAGGACACACTTCCTGGAACCATGGTGGCAGTAGTTACAGCAGACACACATAGATTTGGACCTATATATTTTTACTTGGCAACTGGAAACATTGGAGAAGTATTTGAGCTGCATGAGAAGACTGGTGAGATTACAGTCAAGAGATCTTTAGATTTTGAAACCAACAAAGATTTCTATCTTTTAGTTGAGGCTAGAGACTCAGGTGTCCCACTCTTTTCCACTTATGCTGAAATTTATTTGATTGTCAGTGATGTGAACGATAACCCACCTGTCTTCACGAAAGAAGAGTATATATGTGAGGTGTTTGAGAATTTACCTGTGGGTTGGGTATGTGATGTATTAGCTACTGATGCTGACTCTCATGCATATGGACAAGTAGAATACACCATTTTGTCTGGTAACATAAATGGTGCATTTACAATAGACAAAACCCATGGCATTCTTAAAACAAAAAGGAGTTTAGACAGAGAGGAAATACCAGACTACAAACTCATTATTAAAGCTGTAGATAAAGATGATAGTATGTATTCTTCTACAGCAGTATTGCATATAGTTGTTCTGGACACAAATGACCATGCACCTCGTTTTTCTGAGATCTTCTTTGTAGAGGTTTCTGAGGATGCACTATTTGGCTTTCCAGTGATTCAGATAATGGCCATGGATGAAGATATTGGTGTTAATGCTATCATTTCTTATTCTATTGAAGACCAGATTGAGCAAATACCTTTCAGTATTGATAGAAACAGTGGAACATTATTTGTGAATGGCCCTTTGGATAGAGAGCATCAAGATCTTTATATTGTGAGACTTAATGCCAGTGATTCAGCTTGGTGTATCAGTACAGACGTCACCATAGTCATCACAGATATCAATGACAATATACCATTTTTTTCTCAGTCCAGGTACTTTGTAACCATCCCTGAGCCTAAACACAAAAACATTTTCCTCTTAAAAGTCACTGCCATAGACAAGGATCTTGGAGAAAATGCCCAGATTCTTTACTTTATAGAACCACAAAGTGAGATGTTCTTCATGAATATATCAACTGGAGACATTTCTACAAAACAACTGATTAACATCAACGAACCTGAATCTCAAAGCTTTAATTTTACTGTTTTAGCCATAGATTGTGGCAGTGTACGTTTGAACAGCTCAGTCATGGTCACAGTAATGCTTGTTAAGTATAATCATTTTCCACCCTCTTTTTTGCCCTTTGTGCCAAATTTGTCCCTTCCTTTTACCTTGCCAAAAGGAACAGACATTATCCAGTTAACAGCCATAGATCCAGACTTTCCAAATAAGAACAACAGTGTTGAGTATATCATCAGTGGGGGAAATGGATCAAATTATTTTGAGGTGGAACATTTTACTGGGAAAGTACGTCTGAATAGAACATTTAGTCATAATTTCAACACATTCCTTGATCTTGTAGTTACAGCAAAAGACAGAGCCTTCTTTCCTCGTTCTTCCCAAATTGACATCAAGTTGGAAGTAACACAAGAAAATTTGTTCACTCCATATTTTTCAGAAAATCACATTGCTTTTTCTGTCCCTGAAAATCTCCCTTTGGGGTCAGTCATTGGAAAAATTCAGGCACATGATCAAGATGTTGGTTTGAGTGGATTGGTGTCTTACTCAGTTGAAGTTGGTAATAAGAATGGAATGTTTTATGTGGAGCATCTTTCAGGACTGATCAAGCTAGCTCAAGCCCTGGATTTTGAGAAGGTCGAAATTCATCACATTCTTATCATTGCCAAAGATGGAGCCTGGTTCTCTAAGACAGGGAGTATAAATGTCACAATAAATGTTACAGACATTAATGATAATCCACCCGTCTTCACTTATACTGAGTATTTGACTTCTGTCTCAGAAAACAGTGCAGTAGGATCTTCAGTGTTTCAGATCATTGCCACTGATAAAGATTCTGGAAGTAATGCACAGATAACATATTCACTAATATCAGGGCACATAGAATACTTCTCCTTGGATTCCATAAATGGCACTATAACCACTCTGGAAATCTTTGACTTTGAGCAACAGCAGAGTTTTGAAATTACTGTCAAGGCCTCTAATTTAGATAATCAAAATTTATATGATATAGCACATGTTACCATTCAAGTGATAGATGTCAATGAATATATACCAAGTTTCCAGAGACATCTTTACAACTTCTCTGTACCTGAAACTACTCCTTTGCAAACAGAGATTGGAAACGTTGTGGCTATAGATTATGACTTGGGGTTTAATGGTGAGATTCACTACATACTTTTTGGTCAAAGTAAAAAAGCTGGCTTTGTAGTTCATAAAAGGAGTGGAAAAATATTCACCTCCAAAGACTTGAGAAATCAAGGACAGTATTACGCTGCTCTCCACATAATCGCTAAAAACATAGGGAGCATTACTGGCTTCAATGTTGATGAGGCCCTTGTTCACTTACATGTAATTGATGAAAATGATCCTCCAGAGTTTGGTTCTACTTGCTACACAGTAACAGTACGTGAGGATACTTCAGTTGGGAACTCTGTAGCTAAAGTAAGTGCTTCAGATCAAGATGTAATACTGAAATGGGGCAGGTTCTCCTATGGCATAGAGAGTGGAAATATTAATAACTCCTTCATTATTGATCCTCTCAGTGGAATTATCTTAGTAAATAATGAGCTAGACAGAGAGCTTTGGCCTTTTTATAACCTCACAATTATTGCTACTGATGAGGGCTCACCTCCTGTAACAGGCAGCACATCTGTATTTGTTATAATTATTGACATCAATGATAATGCCCCTAGACTAACATCTACAAATGGATTTGTTAAGGAAAATCAGCCACATGGCACATTAGTAGCTATGCTGACAGCAACTGATGATGATCTCCCTCCAAATCAAGGTCCTTTCACGTACTGGCTGATAAGGCCTACCTTGGGAAACTATTTTAAACTTACATCTGATGGAGTTCTCTTCACTTCCAGACCACTGGATCGTGAAATAAGTCCTTTTTTCAATATTGATGTGGCAGTCCAGGATGCAGGTTCCCCTCCCTTGTCCTCCACCACCATGTTTCATGTTAAAGTTCTGGATGAAAATGACAATCCACCAATGCAAAGAACCATCAATATTTTTGTCAAATATTATGGAACCTTTTTTCATGGAGGACTGATTGGTAACGTGAGACCAGATGATCTGGATGAATTAGATGTGTTTAACTGCACTATTATAAATGGACAGATGAAGATGTTTAGTTTTCCTTTTGGGATGTGTGACTTGTGGTCCTCCCCATTTCAAGGAGAGGCAACACACAATATTACTGTTGAAGCAAGTGATCATTTCCACCCATCAGTGAACAACAGCATTTATGTAAATTATAAAGGCTTTACGAATTTGTCATTGGACAATTGTGTCTTGTTCTATGTCTCTTTTGCCAGTCTTGAGAACTTTTTATCACTGAACTACCTTAAGTTTGCAAAAGCTCTGGATAGCATCTTTAATTTACAAGCATCTAAGAGTCATGTATTTGGAATGAGGATACAAGTCAATGAAACAGTTCTTCTTGCAGCAATGAAAAGTTATAATGGACTGTATCTAAGTGGAACAGTGGCAAGTGGCATCTCACGCATGCATAAGAAGGTACTTGAGGTACAGAGCAATGTGACTATATCTCAAATAACAAGTGACCCTTGCTCAAACAAACCCTGCCAAAATGGTGCCACCTGTAACAAAAATATCCACATTACTCAAGACGTTGCTGTTTTGGAAAGTTCCCGTCTCATATTTGTGTCTCCCCAGTATCCAGAGGTTTTTAAGTGTTCATGCTCTGTTGGCTTTACTGGGACTAGGTGTGAGTATGATATAGATGAATGCTTGGAAAACCCTTGTGAAAATGGTGGCAGCTGCTTTAACAACCTTGGAGGATTTCTATGCCATTGCTCAGAGGGCTTCTCTGGACTGCAATGTTCTGTTGTTGATAATGAGTGTCAGAGGGTATTGTGTTCAAATGGCGGGACATGCTGGAACATACAAGGAGGATTCTTCTGTAACTGCAGACCTGGATATGAAGGTAACTAAGACATTCATATCTGCTTTTTAATCAGCCAATCAATCAATCAATCAATATCAATCAATCAAAATCCCAATTTTTTCCCAAATTCTATATCACAACACAGCTTCCAACTGGGGAAGGCTAGCATATCTTACCATTGAAATGTCATGCCAGCAAACCCATCTTCTCAAACTGCTGCTCATGCTGCATCACAGTACAGCTGAACACAATCAGAGTTCTTACTGCTCCTTATCCGCATTCAGGAGCTCACAGATGCCCACAATCTCTTAGTTTCACTTTTATTTACAGGAGAGTTAGTAATGTTCCTCCCACTGAAAGTTTCACCTGGTCTGTGTGGATTTCCAACAAGTTCTCTGATTCCCTCTTACCTCCCAAAAACACTGTCTAGGCTAAATCCTAGATGTGGATGTACTGTATATGTATTGTGCCCTGTGATGGGCCGACTAGACCTCCCACCCTGTATTCCAAGGATAGGCCCCAGATTCACCATGGTTATTTCTAGGATAAAGTGATTTTAACTATAATTTCAAACACAGAGAATAATTGTGTTCTTTATTTTCCATAGGAAGATTTTGTGACTACATCATAGACCATTGTGTATCATCCCCTTGCCTCCATGGCCACTGCTCCAATTTTGTGACAGGGTATGCTTGTCACTGTCCATTTGGTAAGATTTTTTAAGTGGCATCAAAATAATTTGTATTGATATCAGTGTGCAATATTTAGATTTTAACAGTAATATTCATTGTCAGGTGTCACTGGAGTTAACTGTGAAGAGCAGAGTTATGGCTTTGAAGAGCTGTCCTATTTGGAATTCCCCCCTTTGAATCCCAGATACAATTTTATCTCTCTGGAATTTGCAACTGTGAAGCAAAACTCTTTGCTTTTGTATAATCCGGGAGAGCTATCAACCTCAGAGTTTCTTGCACTTGAAATTCTGGATGGAAGGCTACGTCTGTCTTTTGATCTTGGGTCAGGGGTAACAAGACTGGAGACAGCCAAACCAGTGGCTGATGGGAGCTTTCACAATGTCACTGTTAGGAGAATTGGGAATGTGGGTCTTTTATACAATCAGCAAACATGAATTACATTTACACTTGCCATTATCATTTGGACTAATTAACCCTAAACTTATACCCAAAAGTCTTACCCAAAAGTGGTGTCATCCACTGATCTGTATCTGAAATACATATTTCATATAATTACACTATTTTTAGTTTTTGATTTTTAGTTATTTTGACCACTATGAGTTGCAGGTCGCCTCTTTGGAGATTGACAGCTGCAGCATTGATGAACCAAGAGATTTTTGTTTGTCACAGCATGGAGGTATTGGAACCCAGAGGTAGGATATGGTGTCATGTCACAAATTCTTGTGTCTCTACATAATGTAAAATTCACTAAAAGAGGTGAATAAATGACAAACTCATGATGGTAGCCTACCAGGCATGTGAACTCTAATCTGCTCTCCAGTCCAGTGTATTGGTTGACTGGAAACTTAATCAATTAAGCTTAAAAGTGGTAGCCAATATAATGTAATGACCTATGTCTAGCTAGTTAAGTATAGTAATATGGACATGTATGATGCCAAGTTTGTGGCAAAGGGATGATAGTGTAGCCATAGTCCTTATCCAATCCTGAGGAAGTAACACATGGTAACACTGATAAAATATCAACAGTTTATTGGCAAACATTTTGGCTATGTAGTGTGGAAACCTCACATTGCAAGTAAAAATATTTGAGTCTGGCTAGCATCTTCAATTTTGCTCAATATTAATATAATTCAATATATATGACAGCTTTACAGTTTGTTTTTTTCTGTTTCCTTGGACTTCAAATAGGACAACTTCAAAAATATATCCCAATCCTGATTGTCATCCGATGTATGTAGTGTAGCAGGCAGTCAATTTGGAAGCTTGTCCTGTAGTTATATGCCTTAACACGAAGTGCATTATGTCTAAACATACAATGCATATGGAAAGTCTTCAGACCCTTTCACTTTTTCCACATGTTGCAGCCTTGTGTTAAAATTTAAAACAAAAAAGTGTTCCCATATCAATCTGCACTTAAAACCCCATAATGAGAAAGTGAAAACAGAATAATTTTTTTTTGTAAATTTATTAAAAAGGAAAAACTAAAAATTTGCATGGACATACAGTAAGTATTCAGACCCTTGGCTATGACACTTGAAATTTAGCTCTGAGGGCCTCCCATTTTTCTTGATCATATTTGAGATGTTTCTACATGTTGACTGGGGTCCACATGTGGTAAATTCAGTTGATTGGACATGATTTGGAAAGACACATCCATGTCTATATAAGGTGTCACAGCTGACAATGCATATCAGAGCAAAAACCAAGCCATGAGGAGAAAAGAACTGTCTGTAGAGCTCAGAGATTTTGTGGAGGCACAGATCTGGAGAAGGCTACAAAAAACTTCTGCTCATTACCATCCCTACAGTGAAGCATGGTGGTGGCAGAATAATGCTGTGGGGTGTTTTTCAGCGGTTGGGACAGGAAGTTTCCTGTCAGTGTTCCTGTCAGCATTGAGGGAATGCTGAATGGAGTAAAGTACACAGATATTCTTAATGAAAGCCTGATCCAGAGTACTTGTGACCCCAGACTGAGCTGAAGGTTCACCTTCCAGCAAGACAATGACCCTAAGAATACAGCCAAGATGACACATAAGTAGCTTAGTAGAGAACTCTGTGAATGTCCTTGAGCAGCCCAGCCAGAGACCTGACTTGAACCCAATGGAAGATCTGAAGACCTGAAAATGGCTGTCCACTGAAGGTCCCCATCCAACCCAAGTCTGGATGTCAATGCAATACTTTTATTTTTCCTTTTTAATAAATTTGCAAAACTTTCTAACATTCTAATTTTCTTAATTTCAGCACAAGGCTGCAACAAAGGGTCTGAAGATTTTCTGAATGCATTGTACATATTAAATGAAATCTGTTGTTTTGCGAAAGGCTGCATGAACTAGAGTTATTTTCTTTCTGTCATTTCTGAACCTAATTGTCCACTGGGCATCTACAAATAAAAAAAAAAAACAATTATCCCAGACAACAAATCTGTTTGTCCCAGATGCCCAAGTGATTTGTCCACATGGTAATAGAATTTTTATCAGATGTTTATTTTCTATTACATTTTCTTGTCACTGTTGATTGGTAATCTTATGTAGTAGTCATAAGTAATAGGAATTGTAAAACCTGAGCCATTTTTGCATGCAGGACTCTGGACGTTAGAGCCAATAACCTAACACTGGGAGGTGTCAAGTCCATTGATATAATTTTGCTGAGGCCTCATCAACTGAGAACTCATAGCTTTGTTGGATGTGTGAGAAATATAAAATTAAATGATATCTTACTTGATACTTCAAAAGCTCTGGCATCTCACAAGATACTTGAGATGTAAGTAAAATTATATAAAAAAATTATATTAAAATCTCTGAAGCCTATGTCAGGAGTACATTATAATATGATGTTTTTTTCCTTGTGTATATTAAAGTTGTCCACGGGATGATGTAGCTCCTTGCAGCAACAATAAGTGTCTGAATGGAGGAGTTTGCCAAGATCTCTGGACCCATCACTACTGCCAGTGCGCTGAGAATTTCACTGGACCTAACTGTGATAGCAGTAATGCATTTTTGTTTGTTGGTTTCTCTTCTTCTTTACAATTATTTTAATAGTGTATATAATATTTGATTGTTTTGAATTGACTGAATTGAATAATGTCACTTTGCCAAATAGATGTCTCTGAGGATCATGGATTATTTCTCAGTGAGGGGACATGCATTGAGTATTTTGTCAAGGAAAGCTACATTAGAAACCAGTTGCTTCAAGCCTCTCTGGATGAAAAAGATGGAGCAATTCAAGGGTTTGTCAGTTTTGAGATCAAAATGAGAACAAGCAAAAAGGACAGTGTTTTAATTTTTTGTCAAAGCAAAACAGTGCACCTAGAATTTAAGGTAAGCAATTTACCTTGAACAAACTTACCTTTGAACAAAGCATGTATAATTTTAACAAAAAGAAGCATACACATCAGTTGTAACAGTGTAGAATTAAGCCTTTTTGGTTTTTATTTTATTTGTTACCCTATTCAGATACTTGATGGGAAACCTCTATACAAGTTCACACATTTAATGTCAGGACAGCTGTGGGAGCTTGGTGTGGAGAGTAGTGTGTCAGATGGACAATGGCATGTGCTTCTCTTGCACAGACATGGACCAAACATAATTTTAGTCCTGGATGAGCACCTTGTTAGGAATATCACCCACAGCATGTTTGGCCAAACTACTGTTTTAGTAGAGATGATCACTCTGGGATCAGCAGCAAATGATGATTCAAGAGATCTAGATTTAGGTCAGTAACATCTTTTGACATTGTGGATAATACTGATGTGTGAAAATATAATTTATTCAAATGGGCTACTTAAAGTGTACATTTCTACATGAAATTCAAAATAGTACTTGACATTTTGATTTTTTTAGATGTGTCCTTAATGTTAAAACAGCCACAGGTTCTCAACTCAGTTTTACTTATACAACCCCTGGCAAAAAATTATGGAATCCTTTTTTGAAATTCCAACCTTCTGGCATGAAGAACCAATAAGTCAGTCACAATTGCTTTTTTTTAGATCACATAGAGTGAAAAATATGGAATCACTCAATTCTGAGGAAAATGAATCATGAGGAAAAACACTGCCATTAGTACACTAGCACCTTTAGTGCCATTAGCACCACCTCTGGCTTTGAGCCAAACAGCTTGAATTCTCTGAGGCATGGACTTAACTAATGACAAACAGTATTCTTCATCAATCCAGCTCCTTCTGTATGTTATTGCTGTTGCCAGATCAGCTTTGCAGGTTGGAGCCTTGTCATTGACCATTTTCATCAATTTCCACCAGAGATTTTCAACTGGATTGAGATCCAGACTGCTGGCAGGTCATGCCTTTGACATTATATGTCTTTCTTGGAGGAAAGTTTTCACATCATTTGCCCTATGGCAAGCTGCATTATCATCTTGAAAAATGAAGTCATCATCAGCAAACATCCTTTCGACTGATGGAATAAGAATGTAGACAATGTAGACTTTTACTGAAGATGTAATGACTGCCATCTCCCCCGTGCCTTTACCTGACATGCAGGCCCATATCATCACTGACTGTGGAAATGTACATATTTTCTTCAGACAATCATCTTCATAAATTTCAGTGGACCAGCACCAAACAAAAGTTCCAGCATCATCACCTTGCCCAATGCAGATTCGAGATTCATCACTGAAGATCACTTTCATCCAGTCACCCACAGTCCATGATAGCTTTTCTTTAGCTCACTGTGAACTTGTTTTTTCTGTATAGGTGTTAATGATGTCTTTCGTTTGGCTATTTTGTATGTAAATCCCATTTCTTTTAGGAGATATCTTACAGTTCGGTCAGAGACATTGAGTCCAGTTTCCACCCACTTGTTTTGTTGTGCATTTTCAGTTTTGAAGACATATTGCCTTAAGTTTTCTATTTTGATGCTTTGATGTCTTCCTTGGTCTACCAGTATGCTTCCCTTTTACAACCTTCCCATTTTGTGTGTACTTGGTCCAGATTTTGACACAGCTACAACCAACATCTTTTGCAACACTCCGTGATGATTTACCTTCTTGTAAAATTGTTTCAACTGACATATCTCGCATTGGAGCCATGATTCATTCAACAGCTCTCTTTTTTGAGCACTCTTTTGTAACCAACGACTAATTAGGAGATCTAATCTGATGCAGGTGTTTATTTTAGAACTGCATGAGTTATTCCATAATATTTTCCATGGAATTTACATTTACATTTAGGCATTTAGCAGACGCTATCCAGAGCGATTGTGACTGACTACAATTATATTTCTTTCTTTTTTATTGTTTCTTCATGCCAGAAGGTTGGAATTTTAACAAAAAAGATTTGTGGCATGTCTCAGTGATTTATTTTTTTTCTACAAAATTAAAGAGTGCTGATTACATAATTTTTGCCAGGGGTAGTACAACACCTTTAACAATGGACATTGACACAAAGCAGCTTTACGTAAATCCATATGTAAATTTGGATTCTTTATGAACTAGATGGAGGCAGCAAACAAACAAACAAAAAAACCTTCCTGAGCCAATGTGACATGGAAACCTTGAACTTTGAATGGAACCAGACTAAAAGGGAACCATTATCCTCTTTTGAGTGACACTAGATAGTTCATTAGAGTCAGTCAGTCATTTTCTATACCGCTTATTCCCAGTTACGGGGTCACGGGGGAGCCGGTGCCCAGCCGGCAACTCT
>JAOTRJ010000053.1:25586517-25600990 GCA_028564905.1 Leptodoras praelongus
CCCCAGGTAAGCAACACACACACACACACACACACACACACCCAGCCGTCCATATGATGTAAAAGAAAATGTGCTCCATCAGACCAGGCCATCTCCTACTTTGCTCCATGGTCCAGTTCTGGTGCTCCTGTGCCCAGTGTAGGTGTTTGGGTGGTGTACAGGGGTCAGCATGGGAACTCTGAGCTCTCTGCAGCCCCATACGCAGCACACTGTGATACCCTGTGTGTTCTGACTCCTTTCTATCAGAACCAGCAATAATGTTTACAACAGTCTGTGCTACAGGAGCTCTTCTGTGGGATCGGACCAGACGGGCTCACCTTCACTCCCCAGAGCCTCGGGAGCCCATGACCCTGTCCCCGGGTCACTGCTTCTCTTTCCTTAAACCATTTTTGGTAGCTACTAACCACTGCATACTGGGACACCCCACAGGGCCTGCTGTTTTGGAGACGCTCTGACCCAGTCGTCTAGACATCACACAGATGTCACACAGACATCAAAGTCACACAGATCCTTACACTTGCCCATTTTTTTCCTGTTTCTAACACATTAGCTTTACTTGCCCCTGATGGGAAGTTCCATTGCAATGAGATGTGCGCTTCACCTGTCAGTAGTTTTCATGTTATAGCTGATCAGTGTAGTTACTCAAGTAAAAGTAAAAGTTAATAAGAAAAAAATACTCAAGTAAGAGTAAAAGTTCTGATCCCAATATCTAACATTTAGAGTCTAGTTAAAATGTCCCTAAAGGGGCTGGTATTCATTACATACAATCAGATAAACAGACTGAATGTAAATAAATGTAGATGTAGCTTCTTTGGTCTCATTTCCTTTGCCGGTTCTTCTTTGTTCCTTGTTCCACAAAAACATTTCACCAGAAGTTGATATTGTTCTCTGAAATGTCAGTAGATTGCGTGATGATATTACATATTATGTAACCATGTCTAGTTTGCATACTTCACATAGCTGAAATGTTTTTGGAGGTTGAATATATTGTTTGTTTTTTTTTGGCAGACTGGGAGTGGGAGTGGTTTTCTATTCTTATTTTTACTTTCTTTTAACTGTTAATCGACTGACCATTTTGTGTGGATGAGCTCTCATGAACCTAGTGACATGTGATAGAGACGCTAGATAAGAATTTAATTGGCGACACTGTGCAGCTTGTTGTACTGTAAAACCAACTTTTCTGCACTTTACCACCACCTACTGGAAGGATTTTGGAATATTTATGTGAAAATGTAAGTATATGAGTAGTCCATTATAATACCAAGGAAAACAGTTTGGAATTGCGTAGGCTTGATAATGTTAGAGTTTTCTTGCAAGCTAAAGTGATGACCTGATTGGACTGGTCAGTGATGTAAACCCAGTTAAAAGTTAGCCAACCTATTCTATAGTAGGAATGTTCAGCAGTACTGCTGCTGCGGTCGAGACACCGACCTCGAGTGAGCATGCTGACCGCAAGCGAGTGCTTCGGAGACAGCGACATAAGCGAGGCAGGAGGGGAGGGGTCTATGCTAGGCTGAAAGCTTGCGCTAGCCAACCACCGGTGCCTAGCCTCCTGCTAGCTAACTTGCAGTCTCTGGAAAACAAACTGAGCTGAGAGTAAGGATTACATCACAGTGGGAAATAAGAGAGTGCTGCTCTCTAATTTTCACTGAAACTTGGCTCTCAAATAAACTGCCTGACAACGCTCTTCACCTTGACATGCACTCCGTACACAGAGGAGACCGGGTAGCTGCCCCCGGTAAGCTCTGGACAGCTTCTACCAGCACCATCAGCTCAACAGACAGCCTACTGGATGACCTCAACACTTCTACACCTGCTTTGAGACCTCCAGCACAGGGAGGCACACACACACACCCAGCCCTCCCAAACGCCTGCTCCCCCACTGTCAGTAACATCAGTCCAGGTATGCAGAGCTCTGAGCAAGGTGGCAGGACCAGATAAAATACCTGGGGGACCCTCAAAGCATATGCCAATGAGCTGGCTGATGTGCTCACCTCCATTTTTAACCTTTCCCTCAGCCAGAGCATCGTTCCCACCTGCTACAAGACCACAACCATTGTCCCCCTCACCAAGAAGAACCCCCCCATGTCCCTGAATGACTACAGGCCAGTAGCACTCACTCCAATCATTATTAAGTGCTTTGAGAGACTGGTGCTGGCCCACATCCAGTGCAGCATACCAGACACCCTGGATCCCCTGCAGTATGCCTACTGTCCCAACAGATCCGCCTTGGACGCCATTGCTGCTGCCCTCCACTACTCCCTCTCCCTCCTGGAAAACAAAGACTCCTAAGTTAGGATGCTCTTTGTGGACTATAGTTCCACCTTTAACACAGTCATACCCCATAAACTGTTTACACTCGGCCTGCACCCCACCTTCTGTGACTGGCTTCTGGACTTTCTGACTGGCAGGCCTCAATCTGTCAGGATTGGCAACAGGACCTCAGCCAGCATCACCACATACACTGGCACCCCGCAGGGATGTGTCTTCAGCCCCATCTTCTACACCATTTTCACACATGACTGTGCCGCCTCCCACAGAGACAACACCAGAGCAACTTACAAAAAGTGCTTTGAGTTTACCATCAACAAATATATTCTGATACTAGCTCAGCGAGGTGCAGTGTGAGGGGTGATGAGTGCTATGAGGTATGTTGGTGCAGGTCCAGCTTTTGCCTTGTAGGCAAATGTCAGGGTTTTGAACTGGATGCGGGCGGCTTTTGATAGCCAGTGGAGGGAGCGGAGTAAGGGGGTAGTGTGGGAATATTTGGGGAGGGTGAAGACAAGACGTGCAGCTGCATTCTAGATGAGCTGTAGTGGTCGGCCGTAGATGAGCTGTAGAGTTCTGAGGGAGACCTGAATGGCGTGAGGTGTAGTAGTCCAGTTAGTAAATGACCAGTGATTGAACACGTATTTGTGTGGCTTGAGTTGTGAGAAATGGTCGGATACTTCTAATGTTGTAAAGGAGGTATCTGCAGGAGCGAGTCAGGGTTGTGATTTGGGCAGTGATGGAGAGTTTGTTGTCGATGGTCACACCAAGGTTGTGAGCTGTTGTGGAGGGTAGTAGAGGTGTGTTGTCCACAGAGATAGTCAAGTCATGGTGTGATAGTGAGTAGCCAGAAATGAACAGGAGTTCAGTTTTGTCAGGGTTAAGTTTGAGTTGGTGAGCAGTCATCCAGGATGTCTCCAAAAATCCTTAACAACTTCTACAGCTGCATCATTGAGAGCCTCCTGATCAGCAGAATTACCGTGTGGTACGGCAGAACAACTGTAATGGACCATAAATGTACATGGAAACCTGTTTCCTTACTGTGCAAATGACAATAAACTCATTGAATCTTTGAATCTGGATGATGTTGAGATCAGGGCTTTGTGGGGGCCATACCATCACTTCAAGGAATTCTTGTTCTTCTAGATGCTGAAGATAGTTGTTAATGACATTGGCTGTTTGTTTGGGGTCATCATCCTGCTGCAGAATAAATTTGGGGCAAATCATACGCCTCCCTGATGGTACTGCATCGAGCTTTGGTGTGACATGGCTGAACTTGGGAAGGGAGAATACAAGTGGAGCTGCAGCGTTCTGGATCAGTTGCAGGAGCCTGATGGACGCAGAGGAAGACCAGCTAGGAGGGAGCTGCAGTAGTTGAGTCTTGAGATGACAAGAGACTGAACTAGTACCTGGGTGGCCTCCCTTGAGAGAAATGGTCGAATTCTCTGAATGTTGTAAAGGAGAAATCTGCATGACCGGGTCAGGTTAGCAACATGAGCTGAGAACGAGAGCTGATCATCTACAGCTACCCCAAGGCTGCGTGCTTCTGAAGAAGAAGTGATCATGGTGTTCTCAAAGGAAATTTAGAGATCACAATGAAGACCTGTAGCTCTCAGGATGTAAAGCAGCTCTGTCTGGCTTGGATTAAGCTTGAGATGGTGGGCTGTCATCCATGAAACGATGTCTACTAGACAAGCTGAGATCTGACCTGAAACCTGATTATCAGAAGGAGGAAAAGAAAGGACGAACTGAGTATCATCGGCATAACAATGGTAAGAGAAGCCATGTGGAGAGATGACATCTCCCAGTGAGCGTGTGTATAGTGAGAATAGAAGAGGACTCAGCACTGAGCCTTGGGGGGCGACAGTGGAGAGTTTGCACAGAGTGGATGTAGATACTGGTCTTTGGATGCTGATGTTGGTGCCATCAAGCCTGGGCTTCTTTAGGATGGTCACCACTTTAGCAGTCTTGAATGAAGATGGTACAATTCCTGAGGATAAGAAGCTGTTGATGATTGAAGAGATGAAGGGTAGGCACTCCTGTGAGATTGTCTAGAGCAGTGTGGGTATAGAGGACATGTTGTGGGACTGCTGGATGTCAGCCGCTGAAGAACATCCTCAGTTGAGAGAGTAAAACCATGTAATAAACTATAGATAACTAACAGGTTTCAGAGTGGGAAAAAACTGAAACCCAGCCTTTATGAAGCTGTGTGGCATGGCTATTAATGTGTGTACACACTCACTGGAGAAGAAGGCTTTTGTACACAGTATTGATGCACGACTTTAACCATACGTAAGAGCGCTTGATCTCTTACTCTGTAGTGTGCATGTCGGCGCTATACAGGCTTAAGTCGGTGGTTTGGATGTCAAGTGGCTGATTAATGCAGGTGCAGAATGTTTCTCTGGTGCTTGTATATTTGAGATACTGTATGCCATCACCTACTGGCAAGCATACTACTATATACTACTACATACTATATTATCTGTAGTAATTATTCAGGAAGGTCTGGGTTCATGTGAGTCTAAAAGCGGATATAATCCTTTAATAGGAGTATGAGCTGCATCATGCATTTTGCCCATAAAAAATGATATAGAATTATACTTCAGTAAGTTAACATTTTATTAATATTTACATGCAGCACAATACAAGTGTCAGCAATGCAGTATTGCAGTTAAAATACAAATTCACAGTTTTTCTTTGTTTTTAAAAAGGGAACAAAAAGACATTGCTAAAGTAAAAAAATTATAATAATAATATAAAAACAAATTGTACAAATCACTCCACCTTATAGTTATCTTTAGAAAGAGTGTTATACTTAAAATAGTACTGTAAATGAAAATAACCCCATATCTTACTCTGATACTCACAGATCTAGATATATGTTTACTTCAGTAAAAAAATACAAAACAGATCATTAACTGTTCATAACATGAGACAGTGATAGACTGAGATGTACAGATTGTGATAGGTTGTGACCACTTCAGAATCATGTATGAAAGTGTCTACATACATTTAAGCAAAAAAGAGAAAGAAAGAAGCTAGGACAAGAAATAAATGAGAAAATTGGAAGGTTTCTTCTGGGTTGTTTTTTTTGGTTGTTTTTATTTTTAAACAAAAAATGCTATCGGCTAGCAAAATTAATTAAGAATTAATGTCAGTGTAGTCCTGAGTAAAAGTTCACCAAAAGATTATTTACACAGAAAATAAGGATAACTATGTGTGCTTAACAAGGTCTAGTGCAGGGGTGGATCAGTGATTAAAGTGTTGGGTTACTGAATAGAAGGTTGGGGGTTCAAGCCCCAGCACCACCAAGCTGCCCCTGTTGGGCCCCTGAGCAAGGCCCTTAACCCTCAACTGCTCAGCTGTATAAATGAGATAAATGTAAGTCAGTCTGGATAAGGGGGTCTGCCAAATGCCATGAATGTCTAAAAAGCAGATGGACTGAAGGGCGACTCGCAGGGAGTGGAAGGTGAAGGGCTGCTGCTCGGAGAGGCAGATCTGGAGGAGGCTGGACTGTGACATGGTGATCCCCGAGGTGACAGGCCCAAGTTTTTAATAAATGATTTAATTGATGTAACAACATGGAATTCGTTTTTGTGTGCCTTATCAGACCATAGAAAGTCCTGTCCACATGTGGATTTTGAGAAGTGATTTCTTCGTCCTTTCACATTTAAAGACCCTAGGCCACCCTCCAAACCTGCATGGGAGAGATCGTGATGTGAAGAACACAACCTTTCTCTATTGTTTTTCTTCTCCTCCAAAGGGGACATAGGTAGTAGTTGCTGAGGAACACCGAGGAAATTTCCATGAGGCACAGAATATAAGCGGTGAGCTCGCTGCTCCTTCATTTGTCGAAGGGAGGATTCTGGAGCAGATGCAGATAAATCAATTTGTCTGTAGTTCATCAAGCACTCCTGACTGCCGGACATTCTCCGGATATCGCTCCGCAGGTTGTTTGCATTTTCATCTCTGCGGTTTTCTCGTTGTCCTCTTCGGCAGGGCGAGCGTGAAGCCGAACGAAATTTGGGTTCTTGACCTCTATTGCCATTCCATGAATTGTAATTCATCAGGTTGCCCTTTGGAGGATCTGGGCTTTGGCGTCTGAGTTTGAAGTAAGCTTCCTCCTGCGGGGAGATGCAGATCTGAGGCACTGGAATTGGGCTAGTGGGGGATCTGCTGTGGTGCTGCAGCATCTGAGGCTGAGCTGAATGGCGGCGCTTGGGGCCTGGGACATTAACAAATTGATGCCTCTGCACATGTTGATGGTTCTAGTGGAAAAATCAATATAAAAACTTCAGTATCACAGCAGGGCTTAACAAAACAAAACAAACCCGCACATATATAACAGTAAGGTCAAAGGTCAGGACATCATTCAAGGTTGAATCTTTTAGTCGCTTAAGTCCAAGTCAAAAAGTGGAATTCAAGTCTAAATCTAAATTCCGGTGTTTCGGTGTAAACACTCACATGTTTGTCCACAGCGAGATTATCAGCGATGATCTGGTCTTGATAAAACCCTTGGGCGTTTTGTTGGTGTTTTTCTTGCAGTATTTTGTATTGCTTCTGCATTTCTCTGTTGACTTGATGTTTTTCCACCCGCTTTCGCTTTTCGTACTCCTGCAAAAAAGAGAGAGAGAGAGATAGGATTCAATGGTAAGACAAAAATAATATGCTGATGATTATGCTAATTTGGCATGTAGTCGCCAAAGAAACGTGTTTAGATGCTGTGAGTTTGTGTTTTCCTCCAGTAGGAGACACTATTATAAATTGCGCGCACACACACCTCCATCAGCTTGCATTTAAGCTCCATTTCTTCCTGAATAGACATCTGTGGACTTGGTGAATTGGCGAGAATGCTGAGGATCAGACAGGAGAGCAGGAATGTCAGATCAGACGTGGGTGTTATAACAGGGTTATGTCATTGCACTGACTTCCATTAACTCATGTATTTATGATGTAGTAAGTAAGATGAAGTAATGCTATAACCCTCGACCCTGAAACCTTGCCTTACTTTCTACCGGCTAGTGGTGGTGTAAGAGACTACAATACCGTACCTCTCTTTTCCCATTTGTTGAGCTTCTCTTTTTTCTTCTATCTTCTTTCTTTTTTCTTCTACAACAGGAGACGTTAAAGGGAAAGTTATAACACTGGCAACTTACTTTGCACAAGTGTGTGTGTGTGTGCCTGTGTGTGTGTGTTACCTTTCTTCTTGTTCATGTGTGCTACAATCTCATGGCGGATGTTGCGGATGTATTTTTGTATGTTGGAAATAAACGCGTGCCTCAGCAGTTCGCTAGCACTCGGACGCCGTGTGTAATCCTTGACCAGGGAAGTCTTGATAAATGACTGGAAAGTCTGTGACCTGCAAACACACACACACACACACACACACAGAGATACAAACTTAGACACTTAGCCACCCTTAAAATAATAGTGATCTAACGGAGCCTTGTGGTGGATTTACTGTGTGTAAATGATGGCCCCTGCTATCGTGATGTATGATGCTTCAGGTCTCACCGTTTAGTGTCTGAAGGTAGTGTGGGAGCTTCACCCTGACCTATCATGAACATTGCTTTCATTGGAGGCATGCCACACAGAGCTGCAGAAGACAGGAAGAAAGTCGATTAGATTAATAAACACACATGTTAACATCGTGAATAATTAATCTGATGTGAGTCTACTTACGTGGTTTTCCTTCTGCCATCTCGATGGCTGTGATGCCCAGTGACCACACGTCGCTCTAAAACAGACACACCGCATGAAAGAGTGAGACAGAACGAAATAAACTGTACAGAAATATAACAACCTGGGGAAATCATTTAATGTCAAACACTGAAAAGAAACAGATGGATAGACAAATAGATGGACAGACAGACAGATGGATGGATAGATAGAGAGATGGACTGATGGATAGACAGACGGATGGATAGACAGACAGATGGATGGATAGACAGACGGATGGATAGACAGACAGATGGATGGATAGATAGACAGATGGATTGTGAGATGGACAGACAGATAGATAGACAGACAGATGGATGGATACAGACAGATGGATGGATAGATAGACAGATGGATTGTGAGATGGACAGATGGATAGACAGACAGATAGATAGACAGATGGATGGATAGACAGACGGATGGATAGACAGACAGATGGATGGATAGATAGACAGATGGATGGATGACAGACAGATGGATAGAGAGAAGGACAGATGGATAGACAGATGGATGGATAGATAGACAGATGGATTGTGAGATGGACAGATGGATAGACAGACAGATAGATAGATACAGACAGATGGATGGATGACAGACAGATGGATTGAGAGATAGATGGATAGATAGACAGATGCATGGATGAAAGACAGATGGATTGAGAGATGGATGGATAGATAGATGGATGGATAGATAGACAGATGGATGGATGACAGACAGATGGATGGATGGATAGATAGACAGATGGATGGATGACAGACAGATGGATTGAGAGATGGACAGATGGATAGATAGACAGATGGATTGAGAGATGGATGGATAGACAGATGGATGGATAGATAGACAGATGGATTGAGAGATGGATGGATAGATAGACAGATGGATGGATGACAGGAGGATGGATTGAGAGATGGATGGATGGACAGACAGACAGATGGATAGAGAGATAGATGGATTGAGAGATGGATGGATAGACAGACGGATGGATAGATAGACAGACGGATGGATGGATAGACAGACAGAAGGATGTATAGAGAGATAGATGGATGGATAGACAAACTGTCTCACCTTAGTGTTATAGGTGTTTTCTGGATTGTTCTGACAGTTGATGACCTCCGGTGCCATCCAGTATGGAGTCCCAATAAATGTGTTCTGCTGACACATGGTGTTGTCTGACTGTGCACTCACACCAAAGTCCACTACACACACACACACACACTGAATTAGTACAGGTGAACACACACTTTGTGTGTTTGCTAAAGAGAGAGAAAGCGGTCGGCCACTGGGGCGGCGCTCTCACCCAGTTTCACTTCAGCATTCTCGGTCAGCAGCACGTTTTGCCCTTTAATGTCTCTGTGGATGATTTTGTTTTTGTGAAGGTGATTCAGACCCTAAAAATCAGAAAAGAAGATTTTTTTAGATTAAAAATGATAAACAGCGACTCCTGCTGGTGACTCGCTTTACTGTTGGGCTCTTGTGTTAATGTTGAGTGTCCTAATCACCATGATAATGTGTGTAAAGTGTAAATCTGTATATTTATATTTATATGATATAAAAACATAAATAGATGTCGTACTTTGAGGATTTCTCCGCTGATGAAGGCTGTCCAGTCCTCACTTATACACTTTTCTTCTGTGCTGTGAATCAGATCGGAGACGGAACCGCCGCCGCAGAACTCCATCACCAGCTACACACACACACACACACACACACACACACACAGTCAGGTTATGCTACACACAAGTGGGAAGTTAAAGATTTATAGTTGGAGGGTGTGTGTACGTTCACACACTCACCCACAGCTGGGGTCCCATAACAGGCGTGCTTTTCTTGATGAAAGCGCCGTAATAAGTGGCGATGTTGCGATGGTGAGACTGGGACTTCAGCAGGTTTATCTCAGACCTCAGCTCCTCCTGAGCCGCCTGAGAGAACGAGTGAATTCATTTATTCATTTATTCATTTTCTCCTCTTTATCCAGTCATGTGATCATATTGTAAAGATCGTGGACAGAATGATGATGAGATGCACTTACCTCCTTCACATTGATGACTTTGATAGCAGCAGCCTGTCCTGTTTTAACATATGCACCCTGAGGGAACACACACACACACACACACACACACACACACGGGACACAGCGTTACTGACACTGGAGACTCCTTCCATAAATGTTACATAAACATCTCCTTTATGAAATCTTTATTATTAATGTGTTTATGATCTGTACGTGTCCCCGTGACTCAGCCGTGACTGTAGAACGTATAGAGATACGTATAGATATAGTGTAGAACAAGCGCATTAATGTAAACCTGAATTAAACCTTCTGACCAATCAGGAAACAGAAACAGTTAAATGTTTCTCTGGAACTGATCATTCTGAGGAAATTCACTGTAATTATAAATCTTTAACATCAAACACACACACACACACACACACATACACACACACACACACACACACCAACTTCTTCTGAATTCTGGGAGATGAGCCAAGACAAACAGAAAATTGGCATACACACACACACACACACATACACACACACACACACACACACACACATACACACACTCTCTCTGTCTCTTTCTCTTTCTCTCTGTCTGTGTCTCTCTGTCTTTCTTTTTCTCACTCTCCCTCTCTGTCTGTCTCTCTTGTCTGTCTTTGTGTCTTTCTCTGTCTTTCTTTCTATCACTCTTTCTCTCTGTCTATCTGTCTGTATGTGTGTCTGTCTTTATTTTTCTCACTCTCTCTCTCTCTCTGTCTGTCTGTGTGTCTCTGACTTTCTATCACTCTTTTTCTCTCTGTCTATCTGTGTGTGTCTCTGTCTCTCTTAATATCATTCTTTCTCTCTCTCTCTCTCTCTCTCTCTCTCTGTCTCTCTCTCTCACACACACACACTCACACACACAGAGTTATAAACACACCATAATCATAACTAACATGTGAGAACAGTTCTTCACGTCCACGTCCAGCAGGTGTCACTCCAGTACAGCTACTCCAGCTCCACCCCAACACCCCCAACCTCTTTCTCTAACACTTTATTTATTTTATAGGTCGAGTAGAGCCAGTAACCTTTTACCTCTTTATTTCTTTTGCTTAGTTCTCTTGGACTTATCTGTGGCAGTGTTGAGTCTGTAGGGTCCCACCCACAATTACAGAACCAGAACATTTCCACGTACAGGAAATGGAGTTTTGGTGACACATACTGCCGAGGCGGTTGTTTTCAATACCGGTCTAATCCCATCACTTCCTTAATGAGTCTTGGGAAAATCTCCTTAATTTCTTAATTCAAGATGACTTTCATACCAAATGACGAAGTTCTGCTGGCATGTGATTGAAGAGAAACCTGTTTTCATTTCCACACCATCACAACACTAACGAGGAATACTGAGTCATCGAATAACAGCCTGCGTTCTGTCATACATCCTGCACTTCAAGAAAACACACCTGCTGTTTCTCCTAATGGAAGGACTGGTGGCTTTAACTGGAAGACGTGATTCAGGACACAGGACCTGGACTGTCACTTTCCCAGTTGAAGTAAACTGATTGGTATTCAGTGCCATGTTTCTGTTATAATGTTCCCTGTCTTTGATAAGTGCTGGCATACAAAGCAGCACCTCAACTGGACAAATACATGAACACCATTTACATTGTTAACACGTGGCAAATATTGTTATCACCACGCTACCAGGGTGCTCTGTAACGTGATTGGTTCTTTAACTTGTGCACTCCCAGATAGCAAAACAATGAATAAATACATTTTAAAACTCCACAGAGCTGTGATATCCCAGACATGATCTGGACTGCAATGCTTTCAAAGGTGTGAAGATACAAAAATAAAAAATAACATACTGCGTTCTGAATTCAGGATGTAATACTGCGTTGGGGAATTCCCCAACACGCTTCCAACTGGGCCGATTAACTAGCAGTGATGGATCTAACAGGTCATTATGAAATAGCAACTGGTTGAAAATGATTCCTGCGACTTTCCAGGTAACGGAACAAACATCAGCAGTGTTACGTAAAACATTCTCAGTAACCTGAAGAGCTGGAATGCTCTAGATGTCAAATCTTTGGAGCTGCAATAATCACAATAAAAATAAAAGAAAGACTTCCAGAGAAACCTGTCTTTCTCTGGAGCCATCTTGTTTTGTCCAGTCTTGTTTTTGGTTCCTTTGTTCATATCAGATTCTGAGGAACCTAAATAAAATCTCTGGGTGGCTTTGTGACATGTTGGTATTCGCCTGGCATTCTTCTGCCAAGACTGCAGGTTAAAAACATCACAGCCTTTATTACTCTTACTGATGACCTGGGAACGAGTGGAGTCACATTGCAGCACCCCGTCCTGCCTTAAACCCAAACCAAACCTCAACACCAAACTCCAAACCTAATCCACAGCTTCACGGACTACCTTCAGGGCACTCACCTGCCCTGTCCCTCTAGGCTTCTTTCTCAAAATAAACGTCATCTGAGACAATTTCAAGAGTCAGAATATATTAAATTATGCTTAATAATAAAATCCTTTTAGCTTTTTACATTTAAAAGAATCAAATAGAGTTCATAGAGTTCTGTCTGTGAATTGAGGTATAATTCATGTTTTGTGAGTGGATATAAATAAATATCACCCCTCACTTTTAAATAACGATGTAATCATATGTTAATAGTTGTACTGCTTATGTCGTACGGTGGTTTTCAGATGAGAGAATGAGAGAATATTTATCACTCTTTTACCTTAAACACTTGACCGTACGAGCCGCTTCCAACCATCTTCACTAGTTCAAAGATCCCCTCAGGGTCCTAAAGAGAGACAGGATGAGGTCAGTGATATATACACACTTTAGTACACAGTCATCGCACAGCATTACAGCATCTCACACACACACACACACACACACATAGTTTGAATTACAGGGGGTACTGGGGGATACTATACCCC
This sequence comes from Leptodoras praelongus, assembly GCA_028564905.1. NCBI lineage: Eukaryota > Metazoa > Chordata > Actinopteri > Siluriformes > Doradidae > Leptodoras > Leptodoras praelongus. The sequence goes on from JAOTRJ010000053.1 coordinate 25,599,434, forward strand.
CCAATGAAGACCCAGTACTCCCCAAAAAAATAAGTACGATATTTTTTCTATTATTGTGAAAAGAAATACATAAGACATGATATGATAGTGGTACCCCCCCAATTATGAAGGGGTAATTCGCACTCTGCACACACACACACACACACACACACAGTATAGATACAAGTCTGCCTGTAGTGGACCTGACTTGTGTGACCATGCAGCATGCCACTTTAGATAACCTGTACATCCTGCAGCCAGCGTAACGTTTATGATGTTAATTTTATACACTTCATGTTTGCATGTTGGTGCATGTAAATAAATGTTGTGCAGTGTTACAGAGCAACTGTTTGAACGCAGTCCCATAAACCAATCATCAGTGATCACGTGTTATCAGGGTCGTTACATCTGCAATTATCAAACATTTCTTTAGAAATCTTTAGTTAGCTTTCACACAGTCGGTCTCCTGCTTTGTTTTTCTTTCTGTCAGACAACTCTGATGACATCAGATGCACAACATGTTTGTCCAGCCCTACACCCTACACCCTACACCCTACTCCCTACACCTTCATAACTCATTCATACCTTCACCTAATCACTAGCTCCAGCTATAAACATCTTATCAGCTCGAAACCCTTATCAATGACCTGACACATGCCCCTTTACCTGATTTTACCCTAATACCTAACCCTAACACATGCAGACTATAAACACACACACACACACACACACACACACACACACATAACATAACAAATGATACACAGAGAGGCTGACGTGTAATTTGTATCTGCTGTAAGACGTTTCAGTGTTCAGGGTAAATACAGAATGTATTATATAAACAGAGATGACACACAAACAAACAGATCAATGCATAGGGAAGGAAAGGGTTCATTTCAGCCCTGTCACTCAAAATCACATCGCAGAACAGACAGAGAGAGAGATAGATAGATAAAGAGAGAGAGATATAAAGTGAGCTGAGTTTACCATGAGGTTAGAGAAATCAATGTTATCCAGAGATGAAGAATCGTTTGCCATTTTCTCAAAAAAAAAGAAGTAATATTTACCAGTTAAATAAATAAATAAATAAATACATAAATTCTAGCCGTTTTCCCACCGCTGGGTTAGTTTCGGTTCAGTTTGGATCATAAACTGAAGCAGAAGCCTGAGGAGGAAACTTTTATAACACTGTGAGGTGTGATGTAAGCAGATAAGGAGGCGTGGTGTTTGAACAGGAAGCTCATGAGCTCCTGCGAAGTTCTTCAGAAATTCAGTGCAGTAACTTCTGCTAATAATAATAATAATAGCAATCAAATTAATAATGATAATAATAATGATAATAAAGCATGCTCAGTTCCATAGAACTAATCAGATTCGAACAGTCATTTGGTTAAAGTTGTTATTATTTATTATTTAAATTAAACATTTTAATTATCTGTAGGGAGTATATTTAAATATCACGGCCTCCTGTTCCATAAATATCACATTAATAATCTACAGGGGTTAGACAATGAAACTGGAACACCTGTCATTTTAGCCCACAATAATGTATTAGTATGGTGTAGGGCCTCCTCCTCC
>JAOTRJ010000053.1:25705656-25716747 GCA_028564905.1 Leptodoras praelongus
CTATAAAAGTGACAGCAGTGCTGTGTGTGTGTGTGTGTGTGTGTGTGTGTGTGTGTGTGTGAGTCATGTTGAAGTGATGTAACTGTTAGTTTAGTGTTTAATTAATGATCATAAAGCAGTTCCAGTTTTGTTGATGCAGACGATTGCAGGATGTTGTAGACGTGGGGTGAGGTGGAGGGTGTGAGGGTGTGGGTGGGAGGGAGGGTGTGGGTGTGAGGTGGAGGTTGACTATGAGCCGTGTTTCAGTGTAATTTTGTCTCTTTGCCTTTTCCTGTGTTTCATTGTTAATCTGTTTCTCCTCTTTTTCTCTTAGTGAAGGCATTTAATTTTAGTGACTTCTGCAACACTGTGTGTACTCACCTGACCTTCTGTTTTTTTCTTCCTTCTCTCTCTCTCTCTCTCTCTCTCTCTCTCTCTTGCTCATCCTGGCTTTTTTGTTTTCTCCCCATTGACGACGAACGACAAACCCACATTTGTTCACTCCTGGATTTTTTCCTCCTTCTTTTACGTTCTGTTTGGATCTGCGGAAATGTCGAACCTGCACTTCTCCGATCTTTCTCCCTTCCCTTCCTCCCTCGCTGCCTTCCTCTGCTGTCTCTAAAGAGCGTTACGCCCCAATGCCTCTTTATTCTTTTCGGTATGTTATCACTGCCATCTCTTCCTTTTTGTGTTTCATAATTTATAACTGTTCTGTCTCAGTATCTCGACCAATCAGCTTCAGGCAGCTGCACGCATCTCACACACACACACACACACACACACACACGCACGATGGGTTTGAGTTAGCAGGTTACCGAATCGCCACCAGGTGCAGCATTTCTGTTATATCACACCTTTAAACTGATGTTCAGTATCTCTCGACGTCGTTTTTGTTCCGGAGACGGAAGTGCTGCATCTTGTTGCTCGTTCCTAAAAGCCTCTTCGAGCACATCGTCTGATTCATTCACCTCCACCGTAGCCGTGTGCATGTCTCCATTTATTCTGCATGTTGTCATAAATCAGATCACATGACCACACAGCTGTGTGCTGTACAGGCACCGTGTAGGAATAGTACAGTACACCAGGGCTGACCTGCAGGCAGGACGCAGAGCAGAACGATTCCATCAAACCCAGATTTATAGAATTATTATAGAATTACCAGAGACACCAGATCAGTTAGTGACGCAGTGTGTCGTGTTTTAGTGCATGCAGTAACACCATCACTGAACTCACACTGATTAATCACTTCTTTGCTTTAGGACTGAATGAAGCTTAATGAGTGTGTGTTCGCGTGTGTGTGTGTGTGTGTTGAAGGTGTGTACGGCGACGTGATGAGGGTGAAGATCCTCTTCAATAAGAAGGAGAACGCTCTGGTGCAGATGGCAGACTCTACACAAGCACAGCTCGGTAAATATGAGCTTTATTGTAATTAAACTAGGAGCTGAGAATAGAATTCGCCGTGAGGGACCAGGGGAGGGAGATGGAATGAGAAGTGTATGGATGGATTAATGAAGAAATGCAGAATCTGCCTCTGAGTGATCGTCTGAGTGCTTCATAAATCTTCCAGAAAATGAGTGTGCGTCTCTGTTGGATATTTGAACATCCTGCCTGTCCTTGTGCTTGTGAAGTTCTGTGCCTTTGGGAAGCTGTGGGCCGAGTTGGCATGGAGTGGTCAGGACAATCTCCTGTGTGCTCCTCAGATGTCTGCTCAGCCTTGCGTTTCCTTCACTCTGCCATGGCGAGTTGCTTGCCTGGCTCACAGACTTCTGCCCTTGTGTGTGTTGTGTGGGTGGGTGTGTGTGTGTGTGTGTGTGTTTTTTGTCTCACCACACTCATGACTTGTTGGATATTCCCATCAGTCACATGAAGGCCATTATTGATGAATTATTATAATGAGTCACAGGAGCAGGTGATGAGGCACAGGTGAGCTGGACCTGCTGTAGAGGGAGAGAAGGATGGGGATGGGGGGATAAAGAAGGATGGAGGATAAACGGATATGTGCTTGTAGAGTTCAGTGACACTGATGCATCTCATCACTCACTGCTCTGAGAGGCTGTGTAGTGTCTGTACACTGCTTAGATTAGGAGTGTGTGGTTTGAGACATTGCTCAAACTAAGTGTTTAATTAGTGTGTGTGTGTGTGTGTGTGTGTGTGTGTGTGTGTGTGTGTGTCAGCAATGAGTTACCTGAATGGACAGAAGCTGTATGGGAAGCCTCTGCGTGTGACTCTGTCCAAACACACCACAGTGCAGCTTCCACGAGAGGGACACGAGGACCAGGGACTCACTAAAGACTTCTCCGCCTCTCCTCTACACCGCTTCAAGAAGCCTGGCTCCAAGAACTACTCCAACATCTTCCCTCCATCCTCCACCCTCCACCTGTCCAACATCCCGTAAGTCTCTGCCCTCCACCTGTTCCTTAAGTGTCCTGCACTGTTTCTATCCCAAATGCTGGGAGGCTGATATGTTAATATAGCGTGAATGTAGTGTAGAACTGGTCAAATTTACTGTGTGTGTGTGTGTGTGTGTGCGCGCAGTCCCTCTGTTGAAGAAGATGATCTTAAAGGACTGTTCAGAACTTCAGGAGCCACGGTGAAAGCCTTCAAGTTTTTCCAGTACGTTCTCCTCGTCACGCTCGCTGCACCTGCAGTTCATCCTGTTTGTTTTTATTTATTTATGATTAAATATTTGCTGGAATTTGTGTCATTTGATCTTAAGTTTTTTTTTCTTTTCCCATTTGTCTTCTTCCTTTACTTCTGTCTTTTGCATTTAAGTTTTCTTTTTTCCATTCTTTCTTGTAAAATAACTTTGTGTTTTTGCAGGAAGGACCACAAGATGGCGCTGATTCAGCTGGGCTCAGTGGACGAGGCCATCGAGGCGCTGATCGAGTTCCACAATCATGATCTGGGCGAGAACCATCACCTCCGTGTCTCCTTCTCCAAGTCCACCATCTGAGACTCTCACAGGGTTAAAGACATCACACACACACACACACACACACACACACACACACACACACACACACACACACACACACACTTCATCATTCCTTTTCTTATCCACACACAAATCTGAAGAAACCCAATATTTTAGTTTGGGTTTAATTTGTAATCTTTTATTTCCTTGCACATTTTCTTAAACTTTTTGGTGCAAAAAATAATTTGTAGTGTAATCAAGTTCATCATCACTATATATCTATATCTATAAGCTGATCGTTTTTCTATGGGGATTCTGGGAAATGGTGTGGGTTTTTTTTTTTTGTTTTTTTTTTTGGCAATCATAGATGCTGCCTGGTTCACACTCAGTGCCTACAAACACACACACACACACACACACACACACACACACACGGCCACTCTAAATTCTGAAAATGACCTCGTTTCTGCCTTTCAAAACGCAGTGCCTTATATGGTCACTTCCTGTTGGACCGTAATTCTGTTTCTGATGAAGCACTTGAGGTTTTGATTTTCATTCCTGCTACATTTGAGCGTCACTTTTTGGGTTTATAAAAGAACAGATTTGGATTGAATTCGGTTTATTTTGCTTATCGGCCTCCCAGAGCAGTGACGACTTCTTCCATGTCTCTCAGTTTCTCCGATATTTCACTATAAACCTGGTTCCTTTATTACGACCTGGGACGGGGTGTAGAACCTAGTGGGTTGCGACTCCTTCAGAGTGTCCGAGTTGTTCTGGAGAGCGTGACAATTTTCTATTTAGAGGCGTGTTTTTGTGTTTAAGGACACATTTAGTTAGAAAGCAGGTTCATTCGCATATTTGTATCGTTATTCCTGTTTTATGGTATAAAGAACATTTTATATTCCAAAAAAAACAAAGTTACAAATTCCTCTTCTGGGGACGGCGTGAGGAACGTTTCATCACTTCAGGGCTTTTGATAGGTTCGTTAGTCAAACCTTTTTGCTTGTATTTACATTAATTATTCAGATTAGTCTATAGGACACGCCCCTTATTAGCATATATTTGCATATTAGAGCCATTTTAAGGCTTTTTGATTCTTTTTGCTGATTGTTTAGTGTCAGGTGTCTGGATCTTTGCAGGTCAGGTTTAGGTGGTTAGGAATCTGGATCCTGTTACAGATTAGGGGGAAATGTTTAGTTTGGAGTGATTTATGCGCATTTATAAAAAAATATATATATATTTCAGTCTAAAAAAAAAAAAAAAAATCAGGTTAAAGTGCATGAGACTCAGCCGAGTGGTTTATTATTAATTAATTTGATATTGGGGCATCAAAAGCATGTTCACTGGATTTTCAGAAATAAATAAATAAAAGCACAGTGAGATTTAATCGAGGTTCATTTGCATATTAATCCCTCGCACGGTTTTCTAATTATTTCCAGATTACTGATTTGTTTTGAAAAGGATTTTATCACCGATTTTCTCCTTAAACAGCCGATTGTACATCGCTGAGATTTACACCATCAGGCCAACCTCTTCTCCCCGTCTCTCTTTCTTTTGTAAATCCTCAGAAAGCTGTTTTATGGACTGAGATGTTTCCTGCAGCCTTCTGGTGGGGCGTTGTTTGTTTATCTCCCCGTTAATTTGCATACATGGCTGATCAGAACAGATCAAAGCACTGCGTGATCAATAGGAATTATTTTGGATATTTGAGTGGGTCTAGCCTAATGATTGGGAATGTTTCATTCTTTATATCTTTAGATGTCTGAATCTGGCCCCGCCCCCTTTAGTTAATGGTGTTATGTTGGTGCTGTATGGCTTCATGTGCTGGTGTTGTCCTGGCTGAGATGGATCACTGTGCCTTCACTCACTCGGATTAGTGATTTTATTTCTGCACAAAGCACTAAAACTAATTTTACTTCCCGTAAACCGAGCCCAAACGTGGCGCCTGTGCCGCCTTTCCTCTTTATATCCTGTATACAGCGCTGATGTTCAGTGTTTACACTTTACTCCCTCAGACACCAGGTCTACTTCCTGTTCAAACCTCTGTGTCTTAAAATTTTTTGTTTATAAATGTAGTTTAAGTTCATGGTTGAAGTTTGCATTCCTGTTTTATAAATAAAACTCACAGCTGTCCACCTTTTACACCGAGCTGAAGGCTAACGAGGAGCGGTAGCTTGGAGACACCGGTTTAGCACGGTAGAAAAGCCACGCCCCTTACCGGAGTGTGGTGGAACTGTGTACGTTTTATCACTGGGTAAAACTTGTGGTTTATTACTCTCACATTCCTTTTCCCCACATTTTGATTTTGCTTGGATGCCTTTAATCTATAAACACAAAGACCAAAAGATTGATAGTCTTAAGAGAGAGTGGAGTTCACGGCCGCGTCCCGAGCGCTAGTGTTTCATGAAAGTGTTTTTTAATGGGGTTCATGCTAACGGTTGTCACGGAATCTCAAATAACTCGATTTGCTTTAAAGTTACATTTATTCCAAGACATACTCATGGTGCATTATGGGAATGACTGATGTTCCAGTAAGAACATTAACTCTAGCGTTCGGGACGAAGCCGTACACCCCCCTCACCCCTCCATGATTGTTTTCCTGAGTGGAAATGAGTCACGTCTTTATGTATATTTTGATAAAGTCAACATTGTAGAGCATTTATGTTTTGTACTACACAGAATATTAAAGATGTTCCATCACAGCGTGTGTACGTTCATGGGAACACAGCCATGCTTTCCTTCTTTTATTTCTTCATTCTTCCAATAAATCCTTCATTCCTTCTCCTCGGCTTTGGTTTCTCGCTTTTGTTAACATCTTGGCTTTCTGCAGCTTTGTACTCATCGATCATCTCATTTCCTTCTCAGCCCAGCGCTTCAGAAGTGTCTCCTTCTGTATGGAGGAGGTGATGGAAGCGTAATGAAATGTACAGAGTTTAGAGTTGAACTCTACAGCCGGTTACTGATCTTATTTCATCTGAGCTTCAGTGGCTCGTTTGAAAGGACAAGATTATTAGCTACGAAATGTTTCGATTCTGAGATGAAGCGCTGAAACAAACCGACATTTTTAGACATGTTTATAATTTTTGCAGAATTATCACCGCTGTACATGAGCACACAGGAACTCTAAAGGACATGTTCAGGTTCCTGGAGGAACTTTTTATGGAGGAGATCTTACAGCAGGGGGAGCAACCAGACTGACTACAGCCTGCAGGATGTACACGTCCTGTTCCTTTTCAGCTAGAAATCTGCTCATTGCTTTTCATTTTCATTGTTTACTTTTCTTGTTTTGTAGTTCCACCTGACAACCTTACACCTGGTTCCTCTCCATCTGCTTCTCCACATTAATGATTCTGCACTAATCATCGTCTGTAATGTTTTTGTTGAACGTTTTTGTGTCAAAAGTAGAATTTTGGCGTTTAGATTTATTGATCCGGTTTGAATATATGGGTTAAAATTAGACATAATTTAGCAACAGTTACATTTTTAATAAAAAAAAAAGAGAAACTAATTAGGAAAATAATTTCTTATATTTTTCTTTTTGCTAATTTGGGAACCTGAATAAGCCCCGCCTCCTGCCTATTCTCATTGGTTCTTCTCTGAGATGAGGTGTAAGCAGAGAATTGTTCATTTGCATATATATATATATATTTATTTATTTATTTATTTTTTTTATTAACATTAGATCAGACCCTTAAACGCTAGCAGAACAGAAGCTAAAATAGAATCCTCCCTAAACCGCTCCAATTCTTAAAATCAGAATCCTAAATAAGCCCCGCCCCCTGCTCAGTTCTTTGATCTGATTGGTCGTCTGCTCTGAGGAGAGGCTTCAGATCACGTCAAAAATTAATGTTGTTATTTACTACTTAGACGTTTTGAGAAAAATTGCATAAGAATAAGAATAGTAACTTAATAATATCAGTTCTCAGAATCTAAATAGTTTTTGCAAACAAAAAGCGAGAGGTTTGGGGTTTTGCCTATCGTGAGGGGAAATAAGCCCCGCCCCCAGGTGATTCTGATTGGTCGTTCCTGCCTTGAGGCGCGGGTGAGTCAGGTGTGAGTTGTTGCTAACGGGGTCCAGATTTATTTTTATTCAGAACTAAAATTTTGTATCACACACAATAAATTCCCACAATTTATCAACCCGAATCCTGAGGAAACGTCCATCAGGTGAGTGATGAAGCGAACTCCATATTTTACACATTTATTTTTCCTTTCTGACAGGAAACGCGATTAGCCGAGACGGAAGAAAAGCCGTTTCTGAGCCGCATCGCTTCTCATGGCGTCTTTCAGCTCTGAAGATTTGTCATGTTTAACAAATAAATCACTAAAATAGTAAAAATATAGACAAGGTTAGCAATTAGCAATGCTGTTCAATACACACAGAGCGAGTTAGCAACGAGTTCCCGCCAATTTTCTTTTCTTTTTTTTTGTATCATCCCGAGCTGTGAATAAGTCCCGCCTCCTGATTGTTCTAATTGGCCGCTGGAAATAGCCAATCAGAGTCGCCTGTGTTGTGAGAGGCGGTTTGAGGCGCTCAGGTCGTCAGTCAGCGGTAATACTGACTGCGGTGCGGAGATACACACACACACACACACACACACACACACTGCGGGGAGATTTAAACATCGTCACAGCTTCTGGATCACTGCAGGAGTGTGTGAGAAGAGAAACGCGTCCATGAAGTGACACAAAGGGATTTATTTCTGATCTTGAAGGAGATATGAGGAATCCTAAAAACAAGCAGTGAACATCACCGAGCTCCTGCTGTTAAAGTTAAAGCAGAATGATGGTGATGGTGCATGAGATAAAGACTTTGACTTTACTGTCCATGCAAATAATTGAGCATGCACTGTAAGACAGCTGGAGATCTTGCTCCACACGTGCTGCGCTTGAATACAGGTGTTGCGGATGGGACTGAGGAACTTCACAGCACTTCATTATCCAGCATCCTGGACATGTGGCTCATGTATGAAATATCCAACCCGTGAGCTCTGGAAGACGACAGAAGAGATTTCTGAGGAGTGATTTAACGTCCTTCCAAATGCTGAACATGTCCATGAATTAGATCTGATCGTCAACGTCCTCATGGATGAACACGCGCACTTCCTTACAGGGTTCCTGTGATGTTCCTGTGTTATAAAATAAGATTTTTAAGAAGCAGAAGATCATTGGTGTGACTCCCAAATGGAGGTTCAGGTGTTGGCGTTGGCGCTGGCGTTGGTGTTGTGCATGCTGTGTTTGGAGTGTGTGTGGACGGAGGACAGGATTCCCCCCTCAGACAGACATGCCGTCTACTGGAACAGCTCCAATGCCAGGTGAGATCAACATCACTACAGTTAGTCTGTACACACACCCTTATAGAACGTGTAAACAAAGTGAGAAGTGTACCGAGTGCGAAAGATAAAGATAATCGCAGCTCGATGCACTGTAGGGCTGGACCATGTGATATCATATAATCTCCGTATCGTGATCGATTTTCTCGCACCTCATACCGTGATGCGTTTCTCCGCGAGTGTTGTGGTTATCGTCTGGTTTCTGTGCCGTTTAACAGCTTTCTTTCTTTCTTTCTTTAAATTCTTTTGTAAGAGGAATTTATTTATTGTTTTCAAGGTCTGTAAATGCTGTGAAGTTACTGTCATGTTGTCATGAGTGTCGCACACACACACACACACACACACACACACACAGTACCACAGTATCTTGGTATGTCATACATTTCAGATTATCACAGTGATCACCCAGTTAACCGACAGGACCAAGCAGCTGATTGGACGATGAAAATCGGTTCTTTTGTAGATGAACAGAACGATCAACTAAAGGTTTTCAGAGACTTGGTGATTAAATGTAAAAACTTGAGCAACAAGGTGAAGGTTTTTCCTGTTTACATGCCGTAGCGCTGTTAGAAAGCAATGCTTTCACTCCAACGTGGATCATCATGAGCTATGAATAAGCCCCGCCTCCCGTTGGTTCTTATTGGTCTCTGGAAATAGCCAATCAGAATTGCCTGTGGTCTGAGGGGCCTCGCTGTCACTTCATTAGCATCAAAAGTCATTTAACATTAACAGATGTTTAGGTACAGATGTTCACATGGAGCTCTGAGGAACTTTAGCATCTTCATCATCATCATCCTCCTCATCATCATCCTGCACTACATTTAGTAAACATTTCTCCTACAGTGTTGATCATTTTAGCTGTAACATTTTATTAAACCATCATTTTATTGGTGTGGAGATTTGGTTCCAGCTGGACCTTCAGACCTGCTGCGGTGTGATGAACAGATCTGTGTGTTGAAGAAAAATCTTAGTAACTGGCCGCTGTATTGAAGGACTCTGAGTATAAACAGTAAGGTTAAGCTGTACATTTCTCTGATTAGCTTTAAGCTCGTCTCTTTAGATAAGACATGTGGATTATGGGCGGAGCCGGTCCAGCAGACGTTCTAGTCTGGCTAAATGAACCGCATCTTGTCATGGTTTTGATTGAAGAATTAAAATGTAAAGAAATCACTCTACTGTGTTGTACCACTAGGGGGCAATAAACTCAGTTACTGACAGGACAAGATGATGTAACACTGCTACTGACTAAAACTTCTGAAGAATTCCTGCTCCGGGATTCTCAGCAGTCTCCGAGTTCAGGGAGTGACACCGAATTGAATCCCCCCGTGGGACTCTGTGTTCATTCAACTACAAGAGCATTAGTGAGGTGTTGGGATGGTGAGAAATACTTTTCACAGCACTGTAACTGGACAGAGATGCATTCAACAGCGCTATAGTGACACGTGCACGTCAAAGATGGCGTCAGAGACAGGTCATTAATGAAAACTCATTTTCATTAATGATGGTTTTATAATTAACAGAGTTTCACACTGTGATGGTGAACTGACGTCCTGACATCTTGACCAAACAGCAAATACAGTCACTCGCTGTAGACTAATCGAGAGCTAGCTTATGCCAGTTTGGAAAACTGAGTCTCAGCTGTGATTGGTGGAAACACTGGTTTGAATGGGACACCAAGTTGCCTGATTTATGGTTTTACTGGCCCCGTGTCATTGCTTACCCGTCGAACCCTGATATGTCTCTGTTTAATAGCGTATCTGAGGAAATCCTTAAAGCTTTTCTGTAGAATCCTACGACAGTAATGGTTCCACGTAGAACCCATTCAGAAGCTTAAATAACTGGGTAAAGCCGGTGTTCTACGTGGGGCCTCACTTCATCCTCTAAATATTGTGATTTCTTTTTGTGCTGTGAAAAAATGGTTAAGAAGTTCTCAGTTTCAGTTCTCAGCACTCATATCAGTCATGTTAATTATTCAGGAAGAGCTTTAGTTCATTGGGAAGAGCGCGTGTTTATGGGACCACCAGAAGAAGTGGTTTAAGGGATCCGATTTCATTAACGGAAGCATTTACACTCAGTCTGGATGTAACCCTGATACGACCGGTCCTTTATTTCTCCTGCGCGTGATTCCTCATGACGTTCTCTCCCTCTGTAAGGATTAGAGACGAATCAGTGTGTTAGATCCCGTAACACTCGTACTGAAGATTCATTAGCATTCTGCAAATCACGCAGTGCAGTTTAATCAGAGTACATCCAGGGAAACCTTCAGTGATCAGCTTCAGAGTCTTCTCACCATGCCACAATTACCACTTCACCACCCGACCAGCCTGAATAACTCCAGAACGATGCCGCAGCAGACACAAGCACCAGCAAGACAGAACACGGAACTGTATAATATTTTTTTCATTCATTAAAAATACAGAAAATATTTTTAATGTCAGTTCAAGCCAGCGGTGGATATTACTGGACTTTATGTGGTTCATTTTATATTTGAAGAATTAATTTAACAAAAAACAGAAATATCTCCATTTTTATACATTTTCAGAAATCATGTTTTTTTTTCATGGCATTATGGATAATCACTCAAACTGCACTTGGGGTGTTTTGATTTACAACCCCAATTCCAAAGCAGTTAGGACGGTGTGTAAAATGTAAAAAAACTGAATGGAATGATTTACAAATCTCATAAGCCCATATTTTATCCACAGTAGAACACAGAACACACATCAGGTGTTGAAAGTGAGACATTTTACCACTTCATGATAAATATTAGCTCATTTTGTGTTACACAGCAGCAACGCATCTCAAAAGAGTTGGGACAGGGCCGTGTTTACCGTTGTGTACACACCTGCTTCTCTGAACACCAGT
>JAOTRJ010000053.1:25845057-25855398 GCA_028564905.1 Leptodoras praelongus
TCCCCGTGTCCGTGTGGGTTTACTCCGGGTACTCCGGTTTCCTCCCACAGTCCAAAGACATGCAGGTTAGGGTGATTAGTGTCTCTAAAGTGGCCTGTGTGTGTGTGTGTGTGTGTGTGTGTGTGTGTGTGTGTGTGTGTAACTTCTATAAAACATGTTAACTGTGAAGAAAACTAGCTTGTAAAATGTACAGAACACTCATATTGGATGTGTAATTATTACTACAGTGGATGTGTAGTAGCTGATTCTCAGTCTGCGTTCTTCTCTGCACTCGTGTTCTTGAGAACATCGTCAGTCGCAGCCCAAGTCCTGTAGTCCTGTAGTCCTGTTCCATTCAGAAGCTGCACCGAGCCCAGTGCAGTTTAAACGCCCGGAGGTCATCTTGCTCTGTCTGTGCTGTCAAGGATGCATCGGGAGCTGACAGTCAGATATCCCAGAATGCATTTTGCACCAAACTCCAAAACTTACAGCTGCTAAGGTTCGAAATACTGCTGCTGTTGTGTTAGGAAATGAAGTTGTAATTTTTTTGACAATAATGTTGTTATTTAGACTTAAAGGATGTGTTTAATTTATCAAGAAAGAGGCTACGGGAAAATTTGCTCGAGGATTGATTGAGGATGTGTGGTCACACACAGGTGACGTCAAGTACGCTACTGTTCCAGTTACAGAACGACCGTCCAGCGTCCTTCCACCCGTGGGAGTCTGTACTCCTGAGTCTGTACTCCTGAGTCTGTACTCCTGAGTCTGTACTCCTGAGTCTGTACTCCTGAGTCTGTACTCCTGAGTCCAAGCTTGGCCTACTTCGTATTGAGAAACACGTGATGTTTTCTTTCTGCTGGAATGAGTGGGGTTAACAGTTGTACTGCAGCCACCAGAGGGAGTCAGAGACACTACAGAGTACGAGTACGCTCCCCCCTCTACACCGTACAGGGTACGAGTACGCTCGCCCCTCTACACCGTACAGGGTACGAGTACGCTCGCCCCTCTACACTGTACAGCGTATGTATTTGAGTGCATCATGAAGCCTTATTTTGGACACCAGGAAGCAAAACTAATCATGTTCAGGTGTTCACGCCCATTAGCAGTCTGTTTAAGGGCTTAACAGTTTATCTGATAACAGGAAGTGTATTATTCTAATTCTACCTGAGCTGTAAATCTGATTATTGTAAATCTGATGGTTAATGACTCAAATCAGACAAACATCATGTTTTTTTCCCAAACCTTTATTGCAGCACTCAAACAGAAAACTGACACTTTCATACAGAACTGTGACCCAAAATCTCCATAATGGAAATAAGTTAGAGTGTGTAAGACCCATACAGCAGGAGATCATGTAAACTTCATCCAAAGTAAAATCCTGCTTAAACACACTGCAGTTAAATCACCTGCAGAACGACTTATTGCTGGTTTGTGTTTCTTCCTCCTCCAAATCCCCCGTATGGCTTAGAAACGTCTCCACAACAAACACCTCCACACAAATACTTTCAAATCTTAAAAAACAACACTGTGTGTAAATCCCCCAAAGTTAATACTACTTTAAAAATTCACATTGTTCTAAGAAAAAAAATGAATCTAGAAGCAAAATTGTAAAGTTTTAGTGTGTGAAATCAGCAGACGTACGCTAAACGTGTAAAACGCCGCTGTGTGAGACGGTGACGCGGTGGAGTTCGGGCTCCGCACAGCCGCGGCACTGAGATTAAATAAAACGTGCTGAGGAGTTAGTGTGATCACCGTCACACCCAGGTTTCATTGTGCAAGCTGTGTGACCCTGTGAGCGCCGAGCTTCACGCTAAACACTGAAAATGTTAAAACCATGCTGGTGAAGTGGAACACGGTCATTTTCCCACATCACAATGATCACACCATAGTTAAAAAACCTTTTATGGTAAACCCTTGTGTTTGTGCTGATGTATGAGTACCGACACACACATACCGCTAACACGGGTTCGACAGGTGTGTGGCGTGTAACTGCATCCGTCACACCAAACTCAAAATGCTCAGACAGAGGTGGAGAGAAACGTGAGTTTACAGTTAAAACAAATCATCACAAAGAGACTCACGGCTCTGTAGTAAGAAACACGGCTCAAAAGACACACACACACACACACACACACACAAGCACACACACACACACACACAAGCACACACACTCAGAAAGCAGCTTCAGTACACAGGAAGTCTTTGATTCTCCACAGCATTTTCAGGTCTAACAGAAACAGAAGGAAGCTCAGCGTGGGAACAGCAGCGTGACGTTGGGGAGGAAACAGGAAGGGAATAACGGGAATAATGTAAAAAATATCCGACTCAAACACGGACACAACAAACAGGTGGATTAACATTCAGAGATCTGAGCGGCAAAGAAATAAAAAGAAAAAGAAAATTCTAAAGAAGTTGATCAGGATGCTGGTGTAGTTCTCTAATCCACTGCAGCTGCTCAGGCGTAGTGGGGTGATCCTCTCTCCCTCTCTCTCCCTCTCTCTCTCTTACGTTTCTGCAACACGAAGCACAAAGTGCAATAAGCAAATTATTTCTCATCTCTACAAACACAGGCGTTCAGAAAGAGTTAAGGATGGAGCTTTACCCGTCGGCTCGTCCTCCTTCTCTTCTTCTACCTCCTCCTCTTCTGTTCAGTCATTACAGAGAGAAACCCGTTAGTGACGACACACAGACCAGACTAAACTAACCTCTCACCAGTTCACCACCTGAGCAGTGACTCTGCAGAGCCGTATTAAAGCAGTATGTTCTTGTTCAGTGGTTAAGTCAGATTGATAAGCTCTGCACTTCTTTTGCATTAATCTGTAACCATTACAGAAGTATAAATGAAATCGGTTTAAACACAGCGCTGTGATTGTTGACCAACCTGGATATTCCTCTGGCTCCTCGTCAGACAGCTCCTCTACAATACACAGAAATAATCAGGGTTAAAACGGAAACACGCTCCTGCTGGTTTAAACGAGCGCTCAGGAGCAGCGCTGCAGGACTGGGGGACTCACCGGCGTCTGCTGTCGCTTCTGTTTCCTGTGTGTCGTCTGTTAGAAACACATCTACAGTCAATATTAATACACACACACACACGCACACACACATGCTCACGCACATACACAAACACACACACACATACACATATACACACACATACATACACATATACACACACACACACACACATACATACACACACACACACACATATACACACACACACACACATACATACACATATACACACACACACACACATACATACACATATACACACACACACACATACACATATACACACACACATACATACACACACACACACACATGCTCACGCACATACACAAACACACACACACATACATACACATATACACACGCACACACACATACATACACATATACACACACATACATACACATATACACACACACACATACATACACACACACACACATACATGCTCACACATATACACACACACACACATACACACACACACATACACATATATACACATACACACACACACATACACAGATACACACACACACAGACATACACATATACACACACACACACACATACACATATACACACACACATACATACACACACACACACATGCTCACGCACATACACAAACACACACACACACATACATATACACACGCACACACACACATGCTCACACATATACACACACACACACATACACACACACACATACACATATACACACACACACACATACATACACATATACACACACACACACACATACATACACACACATACAGTACACACACACACACACACACACGCACACATACATACACACACACCCCTAACATGTGGTTAAATGTCCCTCAGTAGGTTTGACCAGTTGCTTTGGGTCTCCATTAAAAACCTTCTGATGGATATCTGGCTGCTCTTCTTGGCAGAATCGGTAGAGTTCAGGTGAACGTGTTGGTTTCCTGTTATGGACCCATGGAGCTCAGAGAAGATCTGAGAAAGCTGATGGTAGATTTACACGAGTCAGGAACGTCTCTTGGAGCTGTTTCTAAACAACTGCAGATTCCAGGATCATCAGTTCAAACAGCGGTGTGTGAGTACAGGGTACTGGGAGGTGGAGGTCTGGAAGAAGATCCAAACTGTCCCCCTCAGCTGAGAGGAAACTGGTTCTGATGGTCAGGAACAACTCAAGAACCTCCAAGGCACAGGCCGACCATGAAACAGAAACAGCTGGAACACCAGTGTCACTGTCTACAGCCAAGCAGGTTTACATCTCCATGGACTGAGAGGCTACTGAAGCTTTTGGAACGGCCTTCACAAAGTCCTGTCCTCAACACTATCGGAAACGTCGGGGCTGTTTCAGGAAACCAGCAGATTTACCTGAACTCCACCTGAACTCCTCCGATTCTGCCAAGAAGAGCGGTCAGATATCCAGCCAGAATTCTGACAGGAACTAGCTGATGGAGACCCAAAGCAACTGGTCAAGGTGTAGCTTACTGAGGGACGTTTTACCACACGTTCGGTGTGTGTGTGTGTGTGTGTGTGTGTGTGTGTGTGTGTGTGGAAACTTCCATAAGCAACTGTATGTATACTGGTGTCGGGTATCGCTACCTTACAGCACTTATTTACTGGTAAAGAATGTAGCAGGTTCTACTCTGAGACCTAATCCCACTGTACTACAGGACATAACGCTGGTCTGGGTGTGGTCACCACTGATGATGAAGCAAAGATGACAAACTGTGAAACCATCAGCCGTCTATAATATAGGTTAACAGAGTTCTTACCTTGCTCTTCTTCTGCAATCTCAGGTTCTTCTGATAAGGCTTCCTCAGTCACTTCCTCTTGTGCAGTCTCTTTAAAAGGGGCAGGTTCTTCTACCATTTCTTCAACAGGTGCTACTTCCTCCACTGCCTCTTCCACTGCTGAAAGCTCCTCCACCACTTCCTCAGCTGAAACTGCCTCTTCAGAAACTGCTTCTTCTGCACCATCTTCAACAGGGGCAGATTCTTCTAATGTTTGTTCTTCTGGTGCTTCTTCAGTGAGAACTACTTCTTCAACAGGAACAGTTTGACTGACTACCTCTTCAACTGGGGCTGTTTCTTCCATAGCAACTGCTTCCTCAGCAGGGGCAGGTTCCTCAACTGACTCTTCGAGAACTTCCTCAACAGGGGCAGGTTCCTCAGCTGGCTCTTCAACAACTTCCTCGGCATTGGCAGGTTCCTCAGCTGGCTCTTCAATAACTTCCTCGGCATTGGCAGGTTCCTCAGCTGGCTCTTCAACAGCTTCCTCGGCATTGGCAGGTTCCTCAACTGACTCTTCAATAACTTCCTCAGCATTGGCAGGTTCCTCAGCTGGCTCAACAAGTTCCTCAGCATTGGCAGGTTCCTCAGCTGGCTCTTCAACAACTTCCTCAGCATTGGAAGGTTCCTCAGCTGGCTCTTCAACAACTTCCTCAGCATTGGCAGATTCCTCAACTAGCTCTTCAACAACTTCCTCAGCAGATGCAGACTCCTCAATTGGCTCCTCAACAGCTTCCTCAACAAGGGCAAGCTCCTCAACTGGCTCTTCAACAGCTTCCTCAGCAGAGGCAGATTCCTCAACAGCTTCTTTGATGGCCTCTTTAACAAGTATGGATTCTTCTACTGCCTTCTCTTCCATGGACACTTCATCTGCTATTTCTGGCTCATCTTCCACCACTTCAGGCTCTTCTTCAGGAACCTCTTCTTGTTCTTCCATCAGTGGTTTCACTTCCTCTTCCACAGCCTTAGGCTCCTCCTCCACAGTCTCGGGCTCCTCCTCTTCCACAGTCTCGGGCTCCTCCTCTTCCACAGTCTCAGGCTCCTCCTCTTCCACAGCCTCAGGCTCCTCCTCCTCCACAGCCTCAGGCTCCTCCTCCTTCACAGCCTCAGGCTCCTCCTCTTCCACAGCCTCAGGCTCCTCCTCCTTCACAGCCTCAGGCTCCTCCTCCTTCACCACCTCAGGCTCTGAGGAATGCATTTCAATATAAAGACATACATAAAGATGTTTATCACCTGTACAAACTCTCTCAAGCCCAAAATGTTTGAGTTTCTGTTCCACATTTCAAATGGCTGAAAACCTGCATCATGCATTTTGGGAAGGAACCAACAATGTGTGCCTATGCCATAGCCTATGCAAGTGACCAGCACCGTTGTTCGTATTTACACTGATGAGCCAGAACATTACAACCGCCTGACTAATATTGTGTAGGTCCCGTTGTGCAGCCAAAACAGCTCTGACCCACTGACACATGGACTCCACCTCTGGAGGTGTGCTGTGGTATTTGACACCAAGACCTAGATACTTTAAATCCTGTAAGTTGTGAGCTGGGGTCTCCATGGGTCTGGCTGGTTTGTCCAACACGCACCATCGTTCAAACCGTTCCTGAACAGTTTCTGCAGTGTGTCATGGAGCATCATCCTGCTGAAAGAGGCCACTGCCATTAGGGAACACCATTATCATGAAGGGGTGTACTTGGTCTGTAACAGTGTTTGGGCAGGTGTTACATTTCAAAGTAACATCAGTATGGGCACTCTGAGCGCTCTGCAGCTCCGCAGCCCCACACGCAGCACGCTGTGATACACTGTGTGTTCTGACTCCTTTCTCTCAGAACCAGCAGGAACTGTTTCAGCACTCTTTGCTCCAGGAGCTCTTCTGTGGGATCGGACCAGACGGGCTCGCCTTCACTCCCCATGCACACTCCATGATCCTGTCAACGGGTCACCGCTTCTCCTTCACTGGACCACTTTTGGTAGGAACTAACCCCTGCACACCGGGACGCCCACAGGACCTGCTGTTCTGGAGACGCTCTGACCCAGGAGTGTAGACATGACAATCTGGCCCTTGTCAGAGTCACTCAGACACAGAACTTATGGTTGCCCATTTTTCCTGCTTCCAACACACAAACTTTGAGAACTTAATAAAGCCCTCCCCTCGACAAAAATCAGAGTTATTCCCTTCACCCGCCAGAGGTGTTAATGTTATGGCTGATCAGTCTGTTCTTGTGCGTTGGTGTTCGTGCTCTGCAGTTACACCGTGTAAACACTAGGTGGCAGTGAGGTTTCTGTGTGTACTTGAAGCAGATCGTGTTGAACAGCTACTGAAATGTAATAATTGTATTAAACACAGCCGAAGGTCAGAACACGATGAGTGCCTTTTAATTATTCATTTTAAATAAGCACTGATACTAAAGCGGCGGTGCTGTGATAACACACAGAGGGAAATGAAAAACACATTTAACCTTGAAAATGAACACACCTTTAACCATGTTAAACGTTTAAAAATGCGTGATGAAGGCTGCAGCTTCTGTTAGGTTTATACAGAAAGCCAAGAGACTGTTATGGACTTCACAGCAGAACCTTATCTACAGGCAGAACGGTGATGTGAAATGAAAGTGAGGAGAAGACACAGCCTATGGCTGCTACAGAACAACCGTCCCTGGCTACAAACTCCTTTACCTTTTGTTTTCCTCTCCGAATCCTGACGGATGATTATCCACAACAAGCAGTATACACACTCAAGCCACTTTATTAGGAACACCTGTACACCTGCTGATTCATGCAGTTATCTAATCAGCCAATCAGGTGGCAGCAGGACAGTGTACAGTCCTGAAGATACAGCACAAGAGCTTCAGCTGATGTTCACATCAAACATCAGAATGGGGGAAATGTGAAGGCCGGAGTTCGACCGTGGCATGAACAGGTTTAGATGTGTACAGAATTTTCACAGAGCAGTCTCTGGACAGTAAAGCACATTATAATAATATTATATATAATATTAATGCCTGACGTGTGACTGAAGTCAGTATTACAGGTCTGTTTTCACTGTATTATAACCTGAAGCCTAATCAGTATATACATTATATACATCTCAACAGCTGTGATTTACTCGTACCTGGAGGAAGCTGAGCCGTTTCTTCAACTTCGTCAGCGTGGATCTGTTCTTCTGCACCAGACTCCGGGGCTGGAGAACACACGCAAAGGTGCTGGGTATGCAGACACTTCAGCAGCTAACATTTCCATCACTTTCAGTAGACAATATAATTCTCAGAACAGGTGTATCTTATAACAGACTGGTGGAAACATTTACTAATGATCCTCCTTC
The DNA here is from genome assembly GCA_028564905.1 of Leptodoras praelongus. Lineage (NCBI taxonomy): Eukaryota > Metazoa > Chordata > Actinopteri > Siluriformes > Doradidae > Leptodoras > Leptodoras praelongus. The sequence goes on from JAOTRJ010000053.1 coordinate 25,853,177, forward strand.
AGAGGGTCGGGAAAGTGAAGGAGAGAAATGTGGAGTGATATTCCCCTGAGGAGTCGGGGCAGGGGCGGCTTAATGGGTAAGGTGTTGGGTTACGGAACAGAAGGTTGGGGGTTCAAGCCCCAGCACCACCAAGCTGCCACTGTTGGGCCCCTGAGCAAGGCCCTTAACCCTCAACTGCTCAGCTGTATAAATGAGATAAATGTGAGTCACTCTGGATAAGGGGGTCTGCCAAATGCCATAAATGTGTAGAGAGTAACTAATACTGATGATTAATCAGAACCGCTGTGAGGTCCTGACGAGCGTCTGACACGCCGAGTCTTCAGCTGGTGTACTGAACACCAGGAGTGTGGAGTGAGAGCCATTTATCAGCACACTGTGTGTGTAAGACTGGGTATAACTGGTCACTAACACACACACACACACACATATACGGCTTATTTACGGGGTTAATAATTCACTTTTCTCCAGATAAGGGTTTATTGTGCCGGGTTACTGGAGCACGAAGGCCAGCGCTATTGCTCCCATGTGCAGCGATAAAGTGTGTTTAGAAGTAAGTACATATTTTAGTAAACAGTTATAATAATAAAGGTTTGTTCCTATGAGGAGCAGCATTTATTTTATGCTTAAAACAGTCACCAGGGTCCTTCAGCACAACTGTACTAATGGTGTAATGAAGTGAAGGTGTGGTCTGTACCTGCAGCAGGAGCAGGCGGTCCGGAGGCCTCGGGCTTCTTTAGTCCTGAGGGGGTCACATGGGGACGTACACACAGATGAGGCAGGACATCTTATTTACAAAAACACTCTTGACATTTGGTTTAAATCGGATGATGAAACATGTAACCACGATTATCTAACGGTACTTTGGGTACTCCAACTCAGCTGAACTTTTTATTTCTAGTGTTTGGCTGAAATGTTGGACTGATGTTTGGCTTATTTTTGTTCCACACCTTTTTATTCCTGAGCACATGAAAGGAAAACGGAGAATCGACAGATCAGACAGATTTCACACACAGAGTTCAGGATCTTCACCAGCAGGTAAAACCGGAGCTGCGGCTCTTTAACGACTCATCTAGTGACAAAACCAAACGCTGCTTCAAGGGTTTTATTCATTTCAGTAAAATCAGACAAGGAGCCAGAGTGCACACTGTAACACACACACACACTGTAACACACACACACTGTAACACACACACACACACATGAATATATTTAAAAACACACACAGGAAGAGACTGCGGTGTAAAGCTCAGCAGGAGTAACGTGATCAGTGTGTGGAGCTGAATAAAGTATCTAAAGTTAATCGATAAGTTCACTGTTTCTGTAAAACGTCATGGATCAGAAGGTTTTTATTTAATATGTAAAACTTTTCTTTTCTTCTGCACCACAAACCTGACAGATCCGCATCTGTTCGTTACATTAACGTGTCTCACTGCTTCTTCTTGGGCTTTTTAGCTTCTTTTCCATCTCTCTCTGGTTTTCTCTCCCAGACATCAGCGGCTTTATCGAGTGTTTTGTTCTCCTTCTCTGGCTTTTCCTTCTTTTCCTCTTCTTGTGTTTTTTCCTTCTCTGCCTTTCTCTCTCTCTCAGATTTCTCTCTCCTGATCCTCTCCATGGCCTTTTCCACATCCTCCCTCTCTATCCGTTCTCCTTCCTCTCGGAGTCGAGCCTCAGCTCTCTCCCAGGCTTTACGCTCAGATTCCTCCCTGACCCGCTCCAGGACCTTCTCCTCCTCCTCCTTGGCCAGGATGCTCCTCACCTCTGCCAGGGCCATCTTGGCGATCTTCTTGGCCTCCACTCTCTCGTGGATGATGGTGAGCTGCTCCTTAAGAGCTTCTCTCAGTCTCAGACCAACATCTTTGGCGTGAGATTGTTCTAGAGAGTGAGAGTTTTATTGATGATCGTTACAGCGGAGTGTTTCAGCGGCACACAGCAGGCTGGTCATGCAGATCACCAGAGTTTAGTCAAGTTAAAGATGCAAAACCATCACAGCTCTGAAAAACACCATGACTGGAGTGATTTACCCTCTGGATCACTGCAGAGTGATTTACCCTCTGATTAACTGCAGAGTGATTTACCCTCTGGATCACTGCAGAGTGATTTACCCTCTGATTAACTGCAGAGTGATTTACCCTCTGATTAACTGCGGAGTGATTTACCCTCTGATTAACTGCGGAGTGATTTACCCTCTGATTAACTGCGGAGTGATTTACCCTCTGATTAAC
>JAOTRJ010000053.1:25886043-25898515 GCA_028564905.1 Leptodoras praelongus
TCCAGGCTCACACGATGTTGGAGATCCTACAACTACGAACCTGTATCTGGGCAACATAAACCCTCAGGTCAGTTACACTTTCTGTACTGCATCCTGATTTCATGTGACTGTACATCTACAAACTCCAGTAAAGTATTTCAGTTTTATTGTCCCTAACGTTAGAAGTGGGTTTGTAGGTCACTCCGAGTCTGATATCTTTGTACAAGTGAGCGAAATTAAACGTTTGTATGTTTATCACATATTGCATCAAACTGGTGTCACAAAAGTGCATCAGGTTTTTAGAATTTGGCACCAACGGCATGAATCCATGGACCCAACCACAGCAAAACTGTGCTCTTACCCTCTAATTGAAGGTTCACACTCTGCTCTTACTGGTGCAATGTGCAATTAATGAAGATTGGCCACCAGGCTGGTCCAGTTTAGCCATGAAACCTCCCACACTAAAATGACAGGTGTTCCAGTTTCATTGTCTAATCCCTGTGTGTGTGTATGTATGTATGTATGTGTATATATATATATATAAAATACTCTGCAGCTTTAACTAATAATAACAATCGTAATGTAAGCAGCTGAGTTTGATTTGAGTGTGTAGTGTCACTGGAACAAACACACAGTTTTACTGCATACTCACTTCTCCACCATCCTGAGTGAAAGGTTAATGCTCTACAAATTCTCTACAGTGCTGGGAAAGTTGTGTGTGCTGAGCATGGTCATGTGACCTTAGTTCAGTCACATTGTTTTAATAGTGTATTTCAGACCCTGCCCTGTTTGTGTTGTAGATGAACGAGGAGATGTTGTGTCAGGAGTTTGGACGCTACGGGCCGTTGGCGAGTGTGAAGATCATGTGGCCCAGGACTGATGAGGAGAGAGCCCGAGAGAGAAACTGTGGTTTTGTGGCCTTCATGACAAGGAGGGATGCAGAACGAGCACTTAAACATTTAAATGGTGTGTGTGTGTGTGTGTGTGTGTGTGTGTGTGTGTGTGTGTGTGTGTGTTAAACAGTAGTGTAAAAATCAACACGCCACGCCACTCATCACTGCGTCGTTGTTCTCCATGCTAATTCATCCACAGAACAATTACACATCACCTGTTCTGTTGTTGTAGTTGACTTAGATTTAAGATTTAGATTTAATTCGAACTATTTTTTGACAATGGCGTGACTTAGTGCCCTAGTGTTAGTTTGCGTCTCTGATCAGGTTGGTAAAAGAGCAGATGGCTGACTTTCTTTTGTTCCTGAGTGTAAACGTGTGTGTGACCCTGAGTGTGTCACCTCCACTACAGCACATGGGGGGTGGGGATCAGCGCTCCTGTTTAACACTGAATTACGGTTTTGTCCTTTCAGGAAAAATGATAATGAACTTTGAAATGAAGCTGGGATGGGGCAAAGGCGTGCCAATCCCTCCACACCCCATTTACATCCCCCCGTCCATGATGGAGCACACGCTCCCTCCTCCACCCTCTGGACTGCCCTTCAACGCACAACCCAGAGAGAGGCTGAAGAACCCCAACGCCCCCATGCCGCCCCCTCCCAAGAACAAAGATGAGTTTGAGAAGGTAACTCGCTCCACACGGACGCCACACAACCACAAGTCTGTACATAGCTCTGTGCAGTTAGTTATGAGGAAAAGGGTTTATTTGTAACACAGGGGTGAGTTCCTCACAGGTCCCTCACTTCAGTCTGATCTCTCTGGGGTTTATCCGACACCGAGGCTGAGGGCTGAATCAATACGGTTAATACTGAGCACCTAACTGATTAGTGGTACGAAAAAAACAAAAACCCGGACACGCCCCTTCTGAGTGGAGGGAAATGAGATGATTCTACTCGGATGTAGTCTGATTACAGTCTGTGATGGAAGCGATGAGGCAGCTGTGAGGAATAAACCCCTGTGGAAGTGACATTTCTGTAACTGTAGGGTAGAGTAAACACTATACACTCATACGGGTAAGTCATAGAGTGGAAACTCACTCTTGCTATATTTTAGGGCTTGCTGTTCTTTTCAGAGCATTATGTTGTTGGTTTTGTTGTTAGAGATGTAACTGCATTAGGATGTTTGTAGACAGTGTGGTGTAAGTGTCAGTAGTTCAGTTATAAAGTTTTAAAACTGACCAGCGTAGACGTTTTGTTGTTGTAGGTCAATGTTGCATATAGTATTATGCTTGTTTCCTTTGAACAATACTCACGTCTATTCTATGTTTATTATCTGATGTGACTTCATATCCAGACTCTGTCGCAAGCCATAGTCAAAGTGGTTATCCCTACAGAAAGGTACATGTTTCTCTTCTTTTCCAAATTCTTTTCAAATGTAGACAAAATCTAGTTTATCAACAATTGGACATGTGAACGCTACACAGGCTGTTCAGCTGAGCAACAGTTAATGCAGTGCATGAAGCACACACACACACACACACACACACACACACACACACACAGAAAAGCTCAGAGCTGTTGAAAGTCAACATTAAGTGCAGTAATATTAGTCTAGCTCAGCAAAAAACATTTCAAGTGTTTGGTCCTGTGCATGTGTGTGTCCATGCTTTTACATTTCTGGGGTTACCCACAGTTATAGGAATATAATGGGAATGTCCCCAAAACGATAGGAACATCTGATATTTTTTTCATTACCAGGGTGAGGGTTGGGTGCATTAGTGTCAGTGGAAGGTCCCCGGGTGTACAGTGAGACATAGCTGTGTGTTTGTGAGTGTTCAAAATAGTGTTAAAAACACGTTGTGTGTTCATTTACAGCTGATGAGACTCGGGTGGATAATCGATAGATAAATGCTGGGTAATTCAATTTTATTTGTAAAGCACTTTTAACTATGGTCTTTCTCCCAAAGCAGCTTTACAAAGACATAAAATCCCCACATGACTTATATGTTATGTGATTATACACCTCTCCCCACAATCAAAGGTAGAAAGCACACAGGCTGGAGGGGGAGGATGTGATGATGGAACGTTTGGTGGTGTTATGAAGTTTATACACACACACACACACACACACACACACACTCGCTCGCTCCCCTGCCTCTGGCTGATGCTCACCTGAACTGCTGCAGTAGTGTGGGTCAAAGCGCAGCACCCAATCCCCTGTAGTGTCAGTGACCTTTGACCTTGGCCTTGGTGAGCAGCACCAGTTGAACTGCAGCAGCGAGGGACCAGGAAAACGTCACAGGACTGAGGATTGGGGAAAGTATACAGAATGACATCGGTATGATCGGCTCCAATGCTTTGTGACTGTGATTTTCTACATTCTGACCCAAAGCAATAAATCACCTTTACATGATGTGTTAGATTTAATGTTCTGTCCCTTTGGCCTGGTAACTGAAGCATTACTGTGAAGAGGTGACGTTAAAGGCAATGTGCAGTGAGGGAGCAGAGCTGTTAGTGTATTACCACTGGCCTCATTCTCACAGTGTGTGTGTTCTTACTCTGCCAGTCAGTTTTAAACCTTACACACTACACTGTTCACTATTCACTCACCACTCAGTGTAATGCAGTAAAGTGTGTGTGAGAGAATGAGAGACGTAATGTAGTAATGTGTGTGTGAGGCAGAGAGATGTTCAGAGATAATGCAGTAGGGTAGGAAGTGTGTGTGTGTGTTTTGGGGATGGCTCTGAATCCATGTCTAACTGTGTTGCTTTTGTAGGAACTTACTCTCTCTAATCCACCGGATGATCGAGTTTGTGGTGCGTGAAGGTCCGATGTTTGAGGCCATGATCATGAACAGAGAAATCAACAACCCCTTGTACAGGTGAGTCTGTTACCTGTGTGCTGTTCACTCACCTGTAAACACCTCAGGACGTTTAATAAACAGGGTTTTCACTCTGGCTGAATTATACACATTAACATGGGAGTAAACATTTGTAAATAAATGACTCTCTGTCTGTCTGTCTGTCTGTCTGTCTGTCTGTCTGTCTGTGTGTGTGTGTGCACGTGCACGCATGCAGGTTTTTATTTGAGAATCAGAGCCCAGCTCACGTATATTATCGTTGGAAGTTGTACTCCATTCTGCAGGCAAGTTTAAGCACAGTTTCTCATACACACACACACACACACACACACACCTGTGATGTGTTTGAAGCTGTATGCTAAGACTGAACCGTCACACACAGGGTGATTCACCAACTAAATGGAGGACAGAGGACTTCAGGTTGTTTAAGAACGGCTCGCTGTGGCGTCCGCCTCCTCTCAACCCTTACCTGCACGGCACGCCCCAGGAGGAGGTGAACGAGGAAGAGGAGGAGGAGGAAGGCAGCAAGAAAGGATCTCTGAAAGACGAGTATGATACCTAATACACATGAAGGCAAAAAAAACAGGAAGAATGCTTCCACTACTAGTGATATTTAACACATGCCCCTGTAAATCTGAGTTGTGTGTGTGTGTGTGTGTTTACAGTGAGAGAGATAAACTAGAGGAGATTCTGCGAGGACTCACCCCCAGGAGGAGTGACGTTGCCGAGGCCATGCTGTTCTGTCTGACTCGCGCCGACGCTGCGGAGGAGATCGTGGAGTGCATCACCGAGTCTCTGTCCATCCTGAAAACGCCGCTTCCTAAAAAGGTCAGAACGCTTCACCTACACACGGTCAGGGTTACTGTACTCAGGCTTTACATTTAAAGCTTACTCTGCTGTTCTATAAGAATAAAAAACATTTCAACGAGATTCGTTTCTTCATTAATAATCTTTATATATTTATGTATATATAATTTCCTGACAGATTGCGAGGTTATATCTGGTGTCTGACGTGCTGTATAACTCCTCGGCTAAAGTCACCAACGCCTCCTATTATCGGAAATTGTAAGTCCACTACTATCACTGTTTTTCTGGTTCAGTTTGTAAGCAGCGTAATGTCTTCACTTTGCTCTTTTTCTTCTTCAGCTTTGAGATTAAATTGTGTCAGATATTCTCTGACCTCAACGCCACCTTTAAGACGATACAGAGCCACTTACAGTCTGAGAATTTTAAGGTAAACACTGGTCATGTATTTAAATATGTTAAGCAGCTGTTTGTGTGAGGGCCAGAATCTGTGTGTGTGTATGTGTGTGTGTGTGTGAGTGAGTCCGTGTGTGTGTGTGTGTGAGCGAGTCCGTGTGTGTGAGCGAGCATGAGTGTGTGAGCGTGAGTGTGAGCGCGTGTGTTAGCGTGAGAGTGTGAGCGTGTGAGCGTGAGTGTGTGTGAACATGTGCGCGCGCGTGTGTGTGAGTGAACGTGTGTGCGCGCGCGTGTGTGTGTGTGAGCGTGTGTGTTCTCACTGTGCTGTTCTTGTTTACTGATTTCTTTCTCTTTATTTTCTCAGCAAAGAGTGATGTCATGTTTCCGGGCGTGGGAGGAGTGGGCGGTGTATCCCGATCCGTTCCTCATCAAACTCCAGAACATTTTCCTAGGACTCGTCAGTCTCAATCCAGAAAAGGAGGCGGACGTGCCCGAGGTGCCCACTGAACAGGCGGAGGATTTGGATGGAGCCCCCATTGTGGAAGAGGAGTTGGATGGAGCTCCTTTAGAGGATGTCGATGGTATGCCAATCGATGGAGCTCCACTAGATGGAGCTGTGCTGGACGACCTGGATGGTGTTCCGATAAAAGGATCAGAAGAAGAACTAGATGGCCTTCCCCGTGAGTCTCTCTCTCTCTCTCTCTCACACACACACACACACACACACACACACACACACACACACACATGCATCTCAGGACTTGAGAACTTCAGAACTTGTTGCCATAGTAACAAAAAGCTGACCCCACCCTTAATGCCATGTGTCATTAATAACACACCGGTTTGTGAGTCGTAAGGAATTGTTAGTAGTCGCTGGACACTGATGGGATTTAAACCCTGATGAACAGATTGAAGTTAATCAGACTCGGGAGAAGAGCAATGTTCTAGTCTCAACATGTCCCACAGAAGTAATGTGTTATATTTAGATCAAACTTGGATTTACATGAAAGACAAACTCTGGTGTTAAAGCCGTTTCTGATTCTGATATTGCCGCTTGTTTAGTGGACGGGCCGAAGCCTGGGTTTAAAATGGCTCCATCTAAGTGGGAGGAGGTGGACGGAGCTGCTCTGGAGGCTCAGGGTATTTACAGTTTTTCTGACCTACACTTCTCTCAGCTCCTTTGTGTTTGTGTCTGAACGATTATTGATTTGATTTACAGCTGTAACTACATCAAAGTGGGAAGTCTTTGATTTGCCTGAGGAGTCGGAGAAAAACGGCGAGAGGTAAACATCACCGCTAATTAAGTTTTTAATTTAATAAGATCTGTTGATGATGGGTGGCGATTTAACACTAATGATTGTGTTAGGACATGGTGACCACTTTTGTCTTCTTTTCAGTGAGAGTGTAAGTAACCAAAACACTGTATATAACAGGAAAACACACGAGTCTGACATGAAGGAGAACGTGAAGAGTTCCTCGTTAGAACCGCACTCTCACTCCCAGTCTGCTCGAGAGGAACATCAGGACTCTAAATCAGCCAAGCTGTCTGAGATGAGTGAAGAGAAACGCGCTAAACTGCGGGAGATTGAGGTGAATTCAGACATCACACACTGCTCCATGTACGGCCGAGGATCCTGTTAGGTGTTTAATAACGCTTCTGTTTACAGCTCAAAGTGATGAAGTTTCAGGACGAGCTGGAATCTGGAAAACGGCCCAAAAAATCCGGACAGAGCATTCAGGAGCAGGTGGAGCTGTACAGGGACAAGCTACTGCAGAGGGTCAGTCACACTGCTGAGGGGGGACCTGCTGTTCTGTACAGGGGAGGGGGGGGGTGACTTGGATATGCTGAAGTCTCAGTTTTGTATCCTTTAGGAAAAGGAGAAGGAAAAAGAAGTGGAGAAAGAGAAGGAAAAAGAGAAAAAGGACAAAGACAAATCTGACGTAACTCATAAAGAGAAAGAAAAAGACGACTCGTCATCCAACAGAAAAGAAAAGTAAGTTGCCCGCACCGTGAGTCCAGGTGAATCAGCGTCCGAAGGTGAACAGTGATTAAAATGAAATCCCTGTGTTGTGATTGGTTAGGAAGCGCAGACACAGTCCGTCTCCCAGTCCAAGTCGCAGCAGTAGCAGCAGCACCCGCCGTGTCCGATCTCCGTCACCGCGCTCCGACCGCTCTCACACCAAGGACAGCTCACGCTCTACCTACAGAGACTCGCCGAGAGACAGCAGCCGAAAATCCTCCAAGCGGTCAGCTTCACCTTCACCTGTCTGTCTGTCTCCGCCTGTCTGTCTGTCTCCGCCTGTCTGTCTGTCTCTGCTTGTCTGTCTCTGTCTCTGCTTGTCTGTCTCCGTCTCCGCCTGTCTGTCTGTCTCTGCTTGTCTGTCTGTCTCTGCTTGTCTGTCTCCGTCTCCGCCTGTCTGTCTCTATCCATTTGTGTGTCTGTCTCTGTGTCCACCTGTCTGTCTGTCTGTCTATCTCCACCTGTCTAATTCTGTTGTATTCTCTAACTGTAATCTGTGTGTGTGAGCGAGTCTGTGTGTGTGAGCGAGTCTGTGTGTGTGAGCGAGTCTGTGTGTGTGAGCGAGTCTGTGTGTGTGAGCGAGTCTGTGTGTGTGAGCGTGTCTGTGTGTGTGAGCGTGTCTGTGTGTGTGAGCGAGTCTGTGTGTGTGAACGTGTCTGTGTGTGTGAGCGTGAGTGAGTGAGTGTGAGCGAGTCTGTGTGTGTGAGCGTGTCTGTCTGTGTGTGTGAGCGTGTCTGTCTGTGTGTGTGAGCGTGTCTGTCTGTGTGTGTGTGAGCGTGTCTGTCTGTGTGTGTGTGAGCGTGAGTGAGTGAGTGTGAGCGAGTCTGTGTGTGTGAGCGAGTCTGTGTGTGTGAACGTGTCTGTCTGTGTGTGTGAGCGTGAGTGAGTGAGTGTGAGCGAGTCTGTGTGTGTGAGCGTGTCTGTGTGTGTGAGAGTGTCTGTCTGTGTGTGTGTGTGTGTGAGCGAGTCTGTGTGTGTGAGCGAGTCTGTGTGTGTGAACGTGTCTGTCTGTGTGAGTGAGTGAGCGTGTGTGTGTTCTGTCTAATTCTGTTGTCTTCTCTAACTGTAATCTCTCTCTAAAATCTCTATCCCTCTCCATCTTTATCGCCACGTGACTCCTGCTCCATCCTTTTCTTTCTGCTCCATCCTTTTCTTTCTGCTCCATCCTTTTCTTCTATCCCTCCTGCCTCTGTCGTTCCTCCCACCTCTCCCTGCTGTTCCCTTGTTCTCCCCTCTCTGCCCCGTTGTGTCTCCGTCTCTACGCTGGGCTGGAGGATCAGCTCTAGTGTCAGTATTAACACTCGGTTAACAATATTGTGGCTGTTTTAGAACCTTTATACACCACGAGGAAAGGTTAAGGTTTTACAGAGTTACAGAAACGCAACATCTGGAGTAAACATACAGCGTCCAATAACAGCGTTTACAAATCTATAGTAAATATAGTGGTGTAATCTATAGCTGATTATCAACAATGGTACAGTCCATGTTCATTCTCTCTCTCTTTCTCTCTCTCTGTGCAGATCGCCCTCTCCCTCCGCCACACCCAAACGCTCCCGCAGGTCCAGATCACGAACACCCAAAAAATCCTCCAAGAAGTCCCGCTCCCGCTCCCGCTCCCCACACCGCTCACACAAAAAATCCAAAAAGAGTAAACACTGAGAAATGTCATCTCTCCTGTCCTCCGTTTCATCTCATCGGTGCGTGTATGAAGCGTCCACGTTTCTCCTCTTTCTCCGTGAGGTTCAGTTCCACATGCAGGCCTGTGGCTCTGTGGGGTCAGGGCTCTTCACTGCTTTATACCAGCGAGCTCTGCTCCACTGCTCTGAGAACAATGTGGTATTTTTGCTCGTGGTTTTTAGGTCCCTGCAAAAATGACGTAAATTAAAATAGTGTATGTTTAAGTTGTATAGATGTTTTGATTTTCAATAAAGACACAGCGTATGTGAACTTTTTCTGAGACATGCTGATTTGTGTTTTTAATGGAACTGATTTTTTTTCTTTTCATTTTCTATCTGATCAGTGGACACTAAAGTGGTTTCCTTTTCTTAAAGCTGTTCTCTAACAGTCTTTGGCCCCGTGTGCGCGGTGAGGCCACGGTGAGGCCCCGTGTGCCCGGTGAGGCCCCGTGTGCGCGGTGAGGCCCCGTGTGCCCGGTGAGGCCCTGTGTGCGCGGTGAGGCTGCGGTGAGGCCCCGTGTGCACGGTGAGGCCCCGTGTGCCCGGTGAGGCTGCGGTGAGGCCCCGTGTGCGCGGTGAGGCCGGGCCCAGACATCGACAATGCTGATTGCTGCTGAGGTTTTCTTTTCCTCCAGTCCCCGGGAGAACACTGAAATCTCCACACTTGGATGTTCCTCCAGCTGTTTCACTTCCTAGTAAATAACAGTCAGAAACATTCTGGCCTTGAGAAACTTGCAGCGAACAAATTATGTAATTTTAATTAATGCCATTTTTTCTGTTCATGTAGAAGGGAAATGTTACGGAGAGACTCAATTTTGAGGAAATGGTTTAGACTTTGAATATTTAAAACAAATACCAGCGCAGTCTGTTTAGAGAGAGCTTCCAGACCAGAGTGCTTTGGGAGGTGGGCTGTACAGGACAGAGCCTCGTCATGGATGGAAATTCCCTCCCTGAACCGAGATCCGGACTGTTTGCTCTCTGTGTCACTGAGCGGACCTTCCTGAAGAAAAGCTTTAACACGCACTGCTCTGTGGTGAGACACCACCACCACCATTGTCCTGAAACATGACTTCGTCCCCAAACTTATTTTCTATTGATGGAATGATTAAAGTGCCAGAATGTCTGAGTTCACCTGTGCACTGAGTGTTGAGATGATCATCAGCTCCCTGCTCCTTCACCTGTAGCCCCAGATGATTGAGTGGAGAAATGGGAGAGTTTTCTTCACACACTCATCTTCATCTGTTTCATCACTGAATATCTTTCCTCCAGTCATCCACACTCCATGAGTGTAACCTTCTTTTCTTCTCTGTAGGTGTTAGTGCTGCTTTCTCTGCATCTGTGCATCCCATTTCGTTAGATGAGTTCCGTCACAAACACTGACTCCTGTTTCTGTGTTTTTCCTTTGTTTTGTTGTGTAGTTTGTGTTTTAAAGACATACTGCTTTGAGTTTTCTGTCCTGATGCTATGATGATGTCTTCCTTGGTCTGTCTGTACGTTTCCTTTTTATAACCTTCCCACTGTGTTTGTACTTGGACTAAATTTGAGACACTCACTGGGAGAACCCAACATCTTTTACTGCTCTCAGTGTTGGAGCTCCTTCTTGAAGGAGTGTTATCCTTTCTGTTGTTTCAGTTCTCTTGGGGTCGTGTTTCCTTTCAGTTAGCCGAGACCAGCAGCTCGTTAAGGGCTGTAACTCACTCACTCTCTCTCAAAGCATTTGCATTTGTAGCCTTGTACTATTCTTTTCTAGAAATGCAAATGACTACAATTATGATTTTAGAATTTTTTCCTCTACTTGTCCTTAAGTCACGATTTAATTTGAAGTATGTTTCATGAAGTGAAATTGTTCAGCTATTTAATAAAAAATGTTTTGTGGGAATCTGTGATTTGTTCAGATTCAGGTTGGTGTTAATGGAGCTACCTTTATTTGGGGTTTGGGTTAAAGCACCTTCATGTGCACAGTGAACAGCCTGGGTGGAATTCTGATGAAGGTTTCTCACTTCTGTAGCAATAAAGAAAAGGTTTTTCTGTAACACATTCCACTCTGAGGACCACAGGGTGCACGGCCGGGCTGTGTCCCTGCTCCCTGCGGAATCTCAGCCTTACTGCTGCTGAACTCGGGAACTTCATTCCAGATGGAGAGTTTATTCAGTCAGGAAACAGGTTTCCCTGCACAATTACATTCTTTCTTTGCTCCTTGCCAAGAATGCCAGATAAAGGTTAAGAATATTAAACAAATAATATAAATTATATTAAAATAAATATTTATTAAAATATATATAATCGTACTTTAATAATAAAACTACATTTCCAAAGGCTTTACATCAGCGTGTACAAGAATTACAGCAGTGAAAATAAGGATATTATTTATTTATATAAGGATATTGTTTATATACGGATATTTATTTATATAAGCATATTTACAGATGCAATCTGGAGTTTTCGGAAATGTAAGTGTGCTTTAGATTATAATTGATTTATATTAATTATACTCCGTGCGTTTGTTTGTTGTCTGATCACGAACCCGGAAGTCACGTGGTTCCTCGCGACACTTCGGAGGCAATAACAGGAAGTGGAGCCGTGTTTTTGTTTTCTACAGATTAGCCGGAGCAGAGACAGGACCGGATATGAAGTCCGTTTGGTTATTTCTGAGTTTCTTTTTTTCAGTGCTTTTGTGTTGCTCGACTTCGGCTTTCGATGGAGTTTTAGGCAGCACAGCTTCCTGTCACCAAACGTGCCGAATGACTTACAGCCTGCACACGTACCCGCGGGTGAGTCGCGCTAGCGTTGGCGTTCGTTAGCATGTGTGGCTAACTGGTGGGTTAGCACAGCTGTGTTCCTGCTCAGGCTAAATCCTTTCTCAGATCACAGTCTGAAGAATTAGTAATTAGTAATAAACACTGAGGAAGTTTGCCTCTGTAGTCCAGTGAAGCTGCTGAGTTTCCCTGCGGAATTTTGAGTGAAAGCGGAAGTCGCTGTGTGTTGTGTTCAGGAAGCGGAGCTGTTCGCCTGTCAGAGGGGCTGCAGACTCTTCTCCATCTGCCAGTTCGTCAGTGACGGGGAAAACCTCAACCAGACCAAATCCGAGTGTGATTCAGGTGCAGATTATGTATTTTTAGTTGTTAGGTCCATACACGTGTGTGTTGTGTGTGTGTGTTCACAGTAACCCGGATGTTCCTTTTCCCCACAGCTTGTAATGAGGCGTATGATGGAGACGAGGAGCAGTTCGCCTGCGGCCTGGGCTGTCGGAGTCAGCTTCCCTTCGCTGAGCAGAGACAGGAGCAGGTACTCGGGGAGTCGCACCCCAGCACAACACTGCTGCAGCCTCACACCGCCGTAACACATCCCAGCGTGAGGTTCACGGTCATCTACACAGGAAGCGTAGTTTACTACACGCAGCAGGAAGTGGCACGGTGACGCTCTGTAACCTAAACACATTTACATTTATGGCATTTAGCAGACGCTCTTATCCAGAGTGATGTACAAGAGCGCTCAGTCATTAACTTGGATTATCCAACGCTAACCCTGGTAGACCTGAACTGAAGTTACTCTGAGCTGTGATACTGATAGATCTTTAGCCGTGTACTACCTATCAGACGTTATAAGTCCCAGAACCCCAGTGTTCCTAAACTCCACAAACCCAGTGAAGAACAGGACACAGGGAACACAGTAACTGCTGTAAGTGTGGAACAGCTTTGAGTTAGTGCTCATTCAAGTGCTCTGAAAGAGGCGGGGCTTCAGTCGGTGTTTGAAGACGGCGAGCGACTCCACTGTTCGGACACTCAGGGGGAGTTCATTCCACCACCTTGGTGCAGGACAGAGAGAAGTCTGGATGTTGTCTCCCATG
>JAOTRJ010000054.1:0-13418 GCA_028564905.1 Leptodoras praelongus
GAAATGTGTTTTGGGGGATAAAGTTCATTTTCTAGGCAAATATTGACTTTGCAATTAATTGCTGTTAAGCTGATCACTCTTTATAACATTCTGGAGTATATGCAAATTGCCATTATAAAAACTGAAGCAGCATATTTTGTGGACATTGATGTTTGTGTCATTCTCAAAACTTTTGGCCAATGACTGTAGAGTTTCATGGAATGGGTTTCCATGGCTAAGCTGCTGCATCCAAGCCTTACATCACCAAGCGCAATGCAAAGCTTCGGATGCAGTGGTGTAAATCACACCACCACTGGACTCTAGAGCAGTGGAGACGTGTTCTCTGGAGTGATGAATCATACATCTCCATCTGGCAATCTGATGGATGAGTCTGGGTTTGGCGGTACTTGTCTGACTGCATTGTGCCAAGAGTAAAGTTTGGTGGAGGGGAATTATGGTGTGGGGTTGTTTTCAGGAGTTGAGCTCGGCCTCTTAGTTCCAGTGAAAAGAACTCTTAATGTTTCAGCATACCAAGACATTTTGGACAGTTTCATGCTCCCACCTTTGTGGGAACAGTTTGGGGATGGCCCTTTCTGCTCCAACATGAAAGCAAGGTCCATAAAGACATGGATGAGTAAGTTTGGTGATAGAACACATTTGGGATTAATTAGAGTGGAGACTGTGAGCCAGGCCTTCTCATCCAACATCAGTGTGTCTGACCTCACAAATGTGCTTCTGAAAGAATGGTCAAAAATACCCATAAACACACTCCTAAACAAAGCCTTCAAAGAAGATTTGAAACTGTTAATTGTGGGCTGACATCATATTAAACCCTATGGATTAAGAATGGTATGTCACTCAAGTTCATGTGTGTGAAAGCAAACAAGCAAATACTTTTGGCAATATAGTGTATCAATTCACTTTTAATAAGATCACCATGCTTCATCAGCATTCAAAAGTATTGGAAAGCTTCAAACGCTTTAGCACTTAAGGTTATTTAAACTAGTTTGAATTAGAGGTGTGCACAGAACTAGGACAGGATTGCACCGGATATGTTCTAATGAACTTCTAATAAAAAAAATAATTTCAATTTAATTTTAATCACATTGGCCAGATGCTAAAGAATGAATAAACATAATAAACATGCTATGCAGGACCCTACAAACAATACACTCCTGTGTAAATGAATGCAGCCTTTCTTTATTCAGCAAACTCTATCAAATCACCTACAATAAAGTAAAACCAGTCCCAATGCACATCTCTACATTGGAATATGTTGCTTTAGATAAGCCACGCACTGTTGAATGATAGCCTCATAGTGTATGATGTAAACACAACAGAAGTGCTGCTGTCAACATCTCTTGACTAATTTGAGAGGTTTGCAAGGATATGGGAAACGTCATGTCTGAGAAAGTGTTCATATTGCTTCATTCTGCACTCTCTTTAAGGAGTGTGTGGGTTTTTAGAATATGAGGCTACAAAAGCTTGTGGAGATTGGATTGTAAATGCAACTTGCCTTTACCAAAAGATGCATGGTTCATGTATGATTAAGAGTGATTTCTACCCTCAAGGTTAGTTTTGTTCACTAAGGTTAGTTTTGTTCTCAGGTTACAATTTTGCAAAGATGTGTACTATTTCTTTTTCTTCCAGGAGAATCCTGGAAAATGTAGTCGGTCCAACCAGGAACATGCATTTAAATCTTGAGCGGCTGTCAAAAGAATGACACAAACTGTAGATAGATCTATGCTTTTACTGGCCCTGTGGATGAATTGTGGTGCTTGTCACATTGTTACAGATGACGCATCTGGTTTGCTTAAGGATGGCATTTCTCCACAATGTGCAATTTATTAAGTGCTCATCTTTAAAGCAGTGTGTATATTTGAAACACATCCCAAATGTTGATGGAATATTTTTTTTTCCTTCAGCCCAACCAAGAGACAGTAGATTAAACAGTTGTGTGGTTGTCCTGTAGATGCTGAGTACTCAGTTGCTTTGGTTTTATTTGACTTTTAACCTTTCGTTAAATCGTCATGGGAACGTACATATCCAGGGATTACATTAGAGTATTAAAATAGAATGAATATGAATGAACTTTTCTCATTAATTCTCATGAATGAAATTTTCTTATTAATTCTCATGAATTAACTTTTCTCATTTCTCAGAAATACATCACAATTAAAAACAGATTGAATGAAAATTTAATCAGTTTTGTAAAAAAGGATGCAACAACCAAGTGAGGGAAATGTCAATGCATTGTATGCTGTGTGCTTTGATGGACTTAATGATTCTGTGTATAACATATGATTAAGGTGATATATTAATTATTGGGCCACTCCATGTTGGATCAGGTAGAATCCAGGACAGTGGTTGCAGCACCATCACAGATTTTGTTAGAAGTTTTCTAATGTAAAATATTGTTTGTTCAGTACTAATATTTTTTTGTATTTTTTCCCGGCTAGCTATTTCTGGGCTTTAATATCTTAGGACAGGTATTGTTCCTAGCCACAGCACACTTTATAGGAGGGAAGATATGTTCTCATGACCATGACTGAACCATTAAAAGTTTATGCTGCATGTCTGTTCATTTTCCATCCTAAATTCCTAAATGAGAGTGATTGCAGATATTATAAACCCATTTTTTGCACAAAATGGTATCACTCATCATTTTGACTGCAAATATAATATTTTATAAATTTTGTAAAATGTGCAAAAATGTACCAAAAAAAAAAAACAAAATAGACCACAATCTGAGGTCTCTACCACTAATGGACATAAAGATATATTAAGAATAAAACAGGGTATGATTGCATTTTTCAGTCATTTTCATAGGACCAAAATGCTATGAAAGGTAGCAAGAGCATGAAAATCTGATGAATTTGTGTTTAAATTATCATTGTCCTTTCATTTTCCCTTTTTTGATGAGTATAGATAAATAATTAAAGGCATTGTTTTATCTCTAGGGGGAAAAAAACCATCCATGATGCACACCCTTATTATCGTTACTTATGTGTGTCTTAGCCTTTGAACTATTGATGAAGTAAAGCAATCCATTTTCTGTAGGCTCTGTTCACAATAGGCAAGTTATATTCTTTACTACCAGAGCCTGATTATGGAAAAACTATATTCAATGCAATGGTTACATTTTATATCCCTTATTTAAAAAATACTCAGTAAAATATTTAACGAATATTTTACTTGACTGAAAATAATGTGCAATATGGTGAATTATGTATTAGAAATGAAATGTGATGGATAATTATTATCCTTTATACATGTAACTTGAAGGAAAGGACTGAATTGGGTACATGCTTGGTGTTTTCTTGATAAGTGGAATCCCTCTGTTCTATTAGTCACACACTGCTGGCTAGGAAGTGCTGAAAGACCACTAACATGTTTACACCTTCTTATTCAGGGAATATTAATGTCCCCTGCTGGTAGTGGCTGAGGCTGGGGTAGCAAATGCCCTGTATTCCAATGAAAATATACAGAAAAGATATTTATTATTTATTTCTTACCATTCCTATAAAACAGGAGTTAAATATTCATGGGGATACTGAGGCAAAAAAAAATCCTCAATATATCTGTCTTTGTGTGAAGCACCCTTAATAACCATACGTCAAGTATTTCCATTTCTATGTACATTTTTATGTTTCTACTAGCTATCCCATGTACCATATTGGTCCTATGACCGTGCCTTGTTTTATTCATAATACCTTCCTGTCCACTGATGGTAGAGACCTCAAATACTGGCACAAAATGAATAAAAGATTGTATTTATAGAAGAAAAAAAAAATCATATTTGTTGCAACAATGTGGGTTTGTAGTACCCTCAGTATTACTGCCAATTAGGAATTTTTTACTTTTTATTTAGGGCCTTATAAAGTGTAGACATTTAGTACAGGCTTTTAATTTCTTTGGCATACAGAAACCCCTTGTCTTCCATCCTAAATGTTTGGAAAGGCTAGGAACAATAATTGTCAAGATATTAATGCCCAAGCTAAGGCATTTATGAGGCTATAAAATTAAAATAATATTAAGATATGAAAGCATAGCATTTGAACAAAAATGTATTTATTTAGAGTATTTCGTATCTGATTTTGTGAACAATAACCACTAGATGGAGAGCTCAACAACAGCTATTTTAATTTGATTTTGTTAATAATAGGGAGCTAAGAAAGCACTGCATATTTTGGTGCATTTTGTATGAAGGTAATTTCCCCTTTTAAAAGGTAGTTATTTCCAGTATTGAGGTTATTTTTGTTTGTTTGTTTTGCCTTATATAGCTATTGTTTATGAGCACCCTGTACTATGAACTAGTCTACTCTGATAAGGCAGAATGTCTGTCAACCATGTCATATCAGGGATTATTTATAATGGCTAATAAACAGTTATATTGCATAATTTGTGTAGAAGTAAGCCTTTATTTGTTACCTATACATTACTGCACATTGAAATTCTTTTCTTTGTACATCATAGCTTTGTTAGGAGGTTGGGGTCAAGGTGTAGGGATCAGCCATGACGCAGCATCCCTGGAGAAGAGAGGTTAAGGTTAAGGGCCCAACAGTGGCAGCATGGCAATGCTGGGGCTTGAGCCCCTGACCTTCTGATCACTATTCAGTAATGTGGTAATATCAGGTCATGAATTCAGATTTGAAACAGGCATTAGTATTTCTTTTAAATTACACTGAAATGATGCATATGCATGACCAGATTTTAAAGGAGAATTTACAAAATAAATGCATAATGTAATATGCTTGGTCCATGACAATTAAATGCAATTTCTTTTAGAAAGAGTCTTGTATTTTTGCAAGAATTTACTTCCCATTCCTTCAGTAGGATGATGGTTTAGGACCTGCAGGAACTTTAGGGTTTACTGTAATTATCTGAAAGAAATGGACCTGCATATGTTCGTAGTGTAGGAGTAAGTCCTGTAGCACATTACACTCCTGTCAGAATTCCATCTGTGGAATCTGTGAACATCTGTTCAATTTTATAACATCTGCACAATTCCTTAAATGGCACTTTTACATTCCCTTGTGTGGTTTATGTGTACTGAGCCATTCCTTACCGATAGGAACAGTATAATTAAACAGTTTTACATGCAATATTTTTGTTCTCGTTATTATACTATTATATTATTATTAATAATAATATAATGGTATTAATATTATTAATAAAAATATTACTATTATATTATATTATTATTCTACTATTATATAATCAGTATATATTAATCACAATGAAGCATTTTCACCTCCGTCTTGGAGGCAAATGGAAACTGTCCTATGCATAAGAGCAGAACACTGTAAAATACTAAAATACCTCATTTTTATTTTTTTTAATTACACTTCTAATTGCAACAGCCCTTTTCAGTACACGTTCACGTCGTCACGTCTTGACTTCCTGTTTGAAATGCAGTCTATATTCTTTTCCTTCAGGTGACATAAGGAGGTCGAACAGTTCAAAAGGCAGAAGGTGGGTCTATACCTCATTAAAGGGTATTTATATTGCATTAAAACAGTAAACGTAATATTTTGCTATTAGTTACATATTATATTTATTAGTCTCCCCCCCTCTTAGTAGTTTGAGGTTTTTAATTTTCATATCCATTCAGCATACATGAATGTCAAAGTAAACATTAGTATAAAAGCGCATATCGGTTAAATGCACCTATAAAGCAAGCATCTATCTTTAAGTACCATTTACATTTGCGTTTACAAGGGACCAGTTGTATTTATGTAGCCATTTTATTGCAGAAGATCAAAAGATTGACTATTTTTTGCAGACCATATCAGAATTTTTTTTAAACCCATGATAGTACACAAAAGTACTCTAAAGAAAAAAAATGTATTTCATATTTGCCACACTAAACACATCATGCATATTAAAAAACAGGATTGTTAAAGAAATGCTGACAGTGTGCTGTGCAGACACACGTCCTCTTCACCGAAATCATTGCATCAATGCAAATATTAAAAGATGCCACAGACTAATAGAAAAACAAAAATATTTCCACAATACAAAAACTGGAGACCCAGTTTTCCCCATGTGCTTTTTATCTTAAATCATTCCACAGACAACATATTCAGTTATATTCAGTGGTATGACAATATTGCCACACGATTGCAAGGTAAAATTCAAAATTTATTCATATTGATATTGGTCTTTTTACAGTTTGAAAACATCTGCGGTTTCAGACTAAAATCACTACATTTAAAACTTCATACAACTTCACTGCATTAAATCCTGTGGAAGCTTTGGATCTTAAAAAAAATCTCTCAGTCTGAGAAGGTAGTCAATTGCCTCATTAAAAATTTCCAAAACAGCAAAATACAGAAAACATATTTGACATAGTAAAAAGTCACATTTAGACCTGTTGGGATTCCCTTGTTTTAAAACAGAGATACAAAAATCTGCCTGTCAACAAAGATCAAGATGGCCAACGTAAGCAAAGACAGGCATTTTCACCTGCAGTCAACAGCAATAATTCTTATTTCCAACGAATGATTCAGTGCCAGTAACCTCGGTCTTGTGTCTTTTCGAATTTATCACCATCTAATTACCATGAAGGAAGGGCAGATCGAAAGCTCCACCTCAGCCACCATTCAAGTAGATCCCAGAACTCTCACCTGACCACTTGACAAATATTCTTAGGTTTCAAAACAAAGCTAACGTTTAAGTGCACTCAAGATTATACTATTTATAAAAATAACTGTAATAACAATAATAATATTATAATTGCAGTAATTACAATAGTAGTAATCTTTTTAAAGCATTCTACACAATCCTCATTTACAAATATCGCCATTACCACCAGACTCCGTCCCCTGAGAGAAACATCAATGGTTCAAGTTCTCCATCTAGCTAAACTGCAAAACATCTTTAGTTTGGTTATTTAAATAACAATTACTATTATTGTACAGGGGGGTGGGGGAAATCACAGAATACCAATAACCATAATTACATCTATAGACTGAACTTCATTGTCATGTAACAGATTTGGGTATTTACAGTTTCATATTTCCAAACCAAATTAAATAAAAATGTCAGCCTTCGTCTTCACGGTTTTGTCCCAGTGTCGGCCACCTATGGAGTTCAGAACGGCATAAAATTGAACTGTAGATTCGATGTATAATACAGCATCGATACTTATCGAAAAGTGTACCAGAAGGATATTGGTACGTATGCACGTTACCTTAAGAGGAAGCAATGCACTGACGGCATTTGTAGAGTTTGGGATTGTGTGTCCTTATGTGGTTTCTCACATTTTTCTGTCTGAAGAATGTCTTACTGCACAACTGCAGGAACAAGAACAAGAAATAAAGTTAGAGTCAGGAAAGAGGGACATGAGGGCAAATACGAAGAGAAAACAGGGACGGAAAAATGAACAGCAATATCTTGGTATAAAGTTGATACTGAATGCCATTTGTCTTATTACTCCTTTGGCTAATAAACACCTGAGGTGTGAACTAGCTCAGTATCACATCACAAAGGGCTGAGTAAGGTATTGCATTATGTAGAGAATTGCTAACAGAGAGATACTGACAGCAGTACTGTCTAAAATACTTACCGGACATGGCCAGTGTTTGCCTTCAATGTGCCTGATTCGGTGCATGATAAGACCATCACAGTCTCTGTAAGATGCTCTACACTGCACGCATGCATGAGCTCCACCAGAGGACTGGCCACGGGGAGCCTTTTGCTGGTTAAAGCGAGCGCGTCGGATGGACTCAAGCATAACTGTGCGCCGACTGCTCACAGGATACATCTTGTTTACATTCTTAGAAAAGAAAAAGACATGATGTGTATTTTTTATTGATCCAATTTACTCACTTCGATTCACTACAAATTTGCTGCTTTATATATCCTCGGGGAAAAAGTTTAAACAAAGCTGTGAATAAATGAGTAAGTTATAAGAGAAGTTTAATGTGTACATAACATTGGCTGTACCTTTGTCTTTGGTGGTTCGCGTTTAACTTTACAGCTCCCTTTGCTTGCTTTGAGATGTAGAATATGCCCGTTATCGTTTGACTGCTGAGAAACATCTATGTCTTCCTCTTCCTTCTTTACACGGACAAGCACCCTCTGAGAAGAGGAAGTTGACCTGTTGCCAAGCCCAGCCCAGTGAGGTCCATTTAGCCCAGATCTCTCTGAGGTGATCCTTGCTCTAATCCGATCTCTTCTGACAATGCCAGGTGATGTGTTACTATGGGAAGCACTACTGTGGGAGACAGAGCGAGTCAAGCAGATGTCCACACTTTCCTCCTCCCTCTTGATTCCACCTGATGGTCGGCAAAGCCCGAAGAGAAAACCTTGGTCTAGGAGTTTCACAGGTGGTTTGCTCTGACGTTTACCCAGGTCAGAAGTATCACTATTTAGGAAGGGCTGGGTCAGGGGTAGAGGGTCTGCTGGCTCTTCTTTTATAACCCTATAAAGAGGATTACTATAGTGCTGGTGGTTAGTGTTGGAAAAATCCCAAGTTTGTGCACCTTTAAGATCTGCCACCTTGCCTTCTGGTCTCCTTCTGTTCTTTTTGTTCTCTTGGACACTGTTTGCCGGACACACTCCACTTCTCTGTTTGCTCTTTTCTGACTTGTTTTGTCTTGTAACTTTGCGCTTGTCTGTGCTTGAACGTCCAACACTGTAGCGCAATGTATGCTTTGATTCAGTGGTTGTGATTCTTAGTGAGCGATCTACTGGTGGGCCACTCTTAGGGGCTTTACCCTGACCGCGCCGAGTACCACTGTGAGAGGGGACAGGTTGTGAGATGACGTACTCTTGGGGTTCCTGTTTTGGTCTTGTTGTAACTTTCTTTAAGGGGGCATGTGCTCCTTGCCCCGTGCCCCTTTCTCTGCCTGGAAGTCGAGGTAATGGTTTATTTGGGCTGCTTGAACGGTTTCTTAATGGACGATCATTAGGAGTCCCTCTTGAGTCTAACTTCATTGATTGGCTGCGTGTGGTCCTAACACTCAAATTCTCCATTTGACCAGCTGTGTGGTTTTTCCTTTTGAATTTCTTGTCCACAGTGACATGGGGTTCTACTTTTATCACTTTATTCAAAAGATCCATTCTGGTCATGTCACAGAGAGACATCGAGGAACTGACTCCCATTAAACCTCCCAGACCAGAAGCAATTCCGCCTAGACTTTGTGTACGGGGTTTGCGTCGAGTTGTGAGAGAGTAGTCACTCACTTTCAACTTCCTAAGTCTCTTTTTTTGGCCCCAGCCTGAGAGTTCTTCTGGGCCAGGCACAAGGGACTTCCTCTGCAAGCCAAGAAAACTAAGCAGTCGATATTTCTCCTGAGCACGAGGACTATGCACTTCATCCTGGGGGATTGCACTGCATACTTCTTCCTCCTCTGCCTCCTGCTTCACCATAACTGGGATTACTGGACTCGGCTGAGAGTGAGACGGTTCCACTGAGAGATCACTCTTTACCCTGTATATCCGCTGATAAGAGGTGGACTTCCGCTTCCTCTTGGAAGAGAGGTCAATTTTGGGTAGGAGCCTACGCAAGGCTAGTGCAGCTCCTGGTGTGGAGCGAAGCAGCCTCCGGGATGGAGACAAGGATCGAGTGGAAGTAGAGGGAGAGGTTTGGATAACTGATGATAAGGGCCGAGGGGACACTTTCCTCTTGCTGGATGGAGACTTGAAGTCCATAAGTTTCATCCGGCGAGTTGGGCTGCAAGGAAAGCCACCGTCCTCTGTCTGGAGACTTGAAAGAGCCTGGCTTTGGCACTGCGCAAGTAATGTTTGATCACTGCCTTCTCTGTCAGATTCATCAGTCTCCTCTACTATATGTACCCTGCCCTGTAATGTGCTGTTCCATGATGGCCCTGAGGCTCCTTGTTCCTTCTCCCTTTTTCTTTTAAACCCTGCTGTCCTTCCTGAGGGGGAGCTTTGGTTTCTCAACGTGTTCACAGAGGAAAGCCCAGGCATTCCTACGGGATTTAGCAGTTTGGAGGCTTGCTGGCCAGTCTTTTGCTCACTCTGTAGAGCAGAACAGGCCTCCAGAGCAGGCCACATGCGGAGGTGACGGGCCATTGCTGCTACCTCCGTCAGAGTGCCCAAGTTCAGAGTCAGTGTGGATGTATAGGAAAACTCAAGCAAAGGAAGCAAGCTCTCCTCACTGAAACCTAAACAGCACATACAATAGATGATTAGCATTTAGCAAAACTTAGGATCACTGCATTCTTTCAGATATAATGCACACAATCTGGCTCTCCACTCGTTTCCAGGTCAAAATTTTACTAGAATCATAGATCTTGAGCACTAACCATGGCTCTACTTATTAACCTTAGCTAACCATACATACTTTATCTTTTTTAGTTTTATAGTCTAGGCTAGCCAGATCTTCCATGTCTAATACTTGGCAGCTTCTTTTCCCACATTAGTCTTTATATCAAGGAAAAAAATGTCATACATACAAATGAAATACATGTTTTTACATTTATCCCACAATAAAATGCTGGCAGTAGAGAGATTGCTTCATAATTGTGTAGGGATGATTGTCTAGAATCTGGCAATATCAGAAACATGTAGTGGGACACATGAAATATGTTTAAAAAATAATGTAGGAAACTATAAAATATGTCCCTTGTGCCCTCATGCCAGGTCTATGTAGTAGACAATGCAGAGATTTGCTGTGAATTCAAAATTGCATTATTCAAAATAAGTATGTCACACGGATAAACACCTAACATCACAGGAAAGAATAAGTTCTGCTTTTTATTTTTCTATGCGGTATTTTATGAAGACATAAGGACTTCGCAACTGAGAATCAGATAGTGTGAATTTGAACAGACAGTACGTCTGTTCAGGTTCTACTATGCTAAAATGTGATGCAAATTCAAACTGCTTTTTCTTGCCTACACTTCGTCATACAGTCAAGCAACTAGCATTGCAGGA
Source organism: Leptodoras praelongus (assembly GCA_028564905.1). NCBI lineage: Eukaryota > Metazoa > Chordata > Actinopteri > Siluriformes > Doradidae > Leptodoras > Leptodoras praelongus. The sequence continues at coordinate 10,888 of JAOTRJ010000054.1, forward strand.
AAGGTCAAGTCGTGCAGTTTCATGTAAGCCACCACGCTGTGAGGAACACTTCATGAGCAACTCCAGAAAACGGTCATGAATTTGGGATGCGACTCAAAATACATCCTTCAGGTTGTAAGTTTTAAGACGGGACACACCATAAGATGACGTTTCAAATGAAGTTGGTTGAAACGGCTTACCCGTGAGGTCAACATGTGGCTGAGGTTCACTGGCGGAGTCCATTTCAGTAAAGAGTTCTTGGAAATACTCGCTCACAGCTGCCAACACTGCCTTGTGGGCCACAAATGAGTGGCCACTACCAGTTTTCAGTGTGATGTCACAGAAAAGTCCAGCCTCTCGCTGGCTATTCAGCTTGCTCAAAACTTCATGACTATGTGAGTTCACTATCGTGGACATGTTCCGTATGATTGAGCACTAAAGACACAGAAAAGGGCAAGGCGGAAATGAAGTTCAAAACCATGATCAGATACAATGTCATTAAAATGAAACTTACAATATCTTACCTCTGCCTTTTCAGCCTGCCTTAGACAGCATTCCTCACAGCCCAGAACAAAGTCTCTGACCTGAAAGTACATTCCTGAAAAGGACAAATATTGCTGATTAGCAAACAAATCACAAAACATGGCAGCACATACGGTATCTGAACAGAACTTTTCAGAAGAACAATAATCACAAAAATCGCTAGGATGCCGATTTCAACATTTATAGAAGGAACTAAAGCGGTCAGCTTCACTTGAACAGTATACTAGAACAGTACATGCAGTGAAGTAGTAAGACTATACAATATGTTTGTAATGCGTTTTAAAAGGCATGCAATATATTTATTATTTAATAGATATTTATTCTCAGACACATCATTATTAAACCTCATTCCATCAAATGTCTACCAGTTGTTCATAATCTACTGCATGCCACATCATACTGGTAACAGACCTAGGTGCAAAAAAAATGGCATTCCCTATGATTTCTAAGTGGAGAAAGCAGCGTTCCCCTTTATTACATTATAAGTGTTACTGAGTAACCTGTTAAATAACTGCACTGCTTGATTAAATTACAAAATAAATCTAATTGTAATCGGTTACAAAAATATTTAATTAAATTAGTCACTAATCAAAATGTTAGTGATTACAAAGGGCTTACATCTGAATATATTCTTTTCGGTAAACCGCTTATATATAGAACATAACATTTGTTCTGGAGCTCTGAATCTTTTTTGCCATGCAATGTAATGCAAATGTAAGAAGTTACTTATGTACTTACTAATATAACATTTGATGTAATAGTTATAAATTAAACTTCCCAGCAGCAAACGGGTTTCAGTCAGTTATAAACACAAACTTCTTTTAATATCATTTTGTTTTTTGTTTTTTTAATCAAATCGAATCGTTTTTACGAATCGTGGTTAATGCATGACGATCCATCAACCCTGACCGAAAGTCTTCGTAGTTTTATCCTACTACTATGCAAACTTTTGCTGCATTCACACACTTTTCCATGCTCTTGGTTACTCAGACATTTACTACCTTCCATCGAGCCAAAACATAAGACACCACACAACATAATACATCAAGCCGGTGCTTAGCTGGAGGACGTCTCAGGAAGCTGAATCTTTGCAGTACACCAATATGAAGGCTGATGTGTAGGAGTTCAGACTCTGATGATGCCTTAATACTCCTGAGTTTCCACAAATAAAACCCCAAATAAAAGGGAACAGAGGAGGTGAATTTGGGTTATATGGATTTTATAAGGAGCTCAAACGAAACAAAGACCCTAGTTGAGCTATTTACTGAGTGTTAACAGTATTGAAAGTTGGGGACTGTGTGTGTGTGCGTGTGTATGTGTGTGTATGTATGTATGTATGTATGCGTGTGTGTGTGTGTATGCATGTATGTATGTGTGTATGTATGTATGTATGTATGTGTATGTATGTGTGTGTGTGCATGTATGTATGAATGTACGTATACATGTGTGTATGTATATATGTGTGTGTGTGTGTATGTGTGTGCATGTATATATGTGTGTGTGTGTATGTATGTGTGTGTGAATGTACGTATGCATGTGTGTATGCATGTATGTGTGTGTATGTATATATGTGTGTGTGTGTATGTATGTGTGTATGTATGTGTGTACGTATGTATGCGTGTGTGTGTGTGTGAATGTACGTATGTATGTGTGTGTGTGAATGTATGTATGTATGCATGCATGTGTGTGTATGTATGTATGTATGTATGCGTGTATGTATGCATGCGTGTGTATGTATGCATGTGTGTGTATTTATGTATGCATGTGTGTGTATGTATGTATGTATGCATGTGTGTGTATTTATGTATGCATGTGTGTGTATGTATGTATGTATGCATGTGTGTGTATGTATGTATGTATGTATGTATGTGTGTGTGTGTATGTATGTATGTATGTATGCGTGTATGTATGCATGTGTGTGTATGTATGCATGTGTGTGTGTGTGTGTATGTATGTGTGTGTGGCTGAGGGCTGTTCTTTAGATGATCAGCTCACAGATCAGCCTTTAA
>JAOTRJ010000055.1:137970-148369 GCA_028564905.1 Leptodoras praelongus
TAATGAAATTTTTTTATTTACTTATTTTTATTATTTATTTATTTATTATTATTATTTATTTATTTGTGTTTGTTGTAGGTGGGGGTGGGTTCGGGGTTTCCTTTTTCTTTGTATGTTTGTTTTATAACGTTCAAAAGCAATAAAGAGATTGATATTACTACACCTCCTGACCAATCAGATTTCAGAACTGGGTTTAGAACTGAGTTCCTATTTCATGCCTTAATCTGAAGTTCAGCTGAATACTCAGTGGGAAAGCGCCGGCCTGTTAGCCTCAGCACACGCTCACGTCTTCAGCTCTGTCCCTAATTAATCATTATTTTGGTGGAATCCAGTACAAATTGGTCTCTTCACTTTCTCTCTCCAAGGGCTTCTTTCTCATGCGTGGATGATGTGCGAGACGCAGGGAGACTGATTGTAAAACATTTACTAATTAACAGCTTCATAATTAGAAATCAGATGTCATTCATCTTGAAAGTAAAACGTAACAACACAATGAAGAGCAAGTGAAAGAGGAGAAGTAGCTGAGGGGGGAGGGGGGAGCGCCGGGGTCGGAGCCGAGCCTCACGTCCGTCACGTCAGCTTCATCAGAACACGGAGCCGGCGCTCCTCACACCTGTCAGCGTCACACACTGCTCGTTATTATCAATTATCTCCAAAACCCCGTAATACCCGGAGACGAGAGGACGCAGCCTGCTGTCCTTCATCCCAGAGTCTCCTCCTCCTCCTTCGTCTCTCTCTCGCTTCCTCGGCTGGCCTCGTTTCAGTTTCAGCCTTATTTCACATCTGTACAAGTAGAGAGAAAGAACAAACACAAAACGCTCTCTCTGTCTGTCTCTCTCGCTCTATCTCTCTCTTTCTCTCTGTCTCTCTCGCTCTATCTCTCTCTTTCTCTCTGTCTCTCTCGCTCTATCTCTCTCTATCCCTCTGTCTCTCTCGCTCTATCTCTCTCTATCCCTCTGTCTCTCTCTCTCTGTGTCTCTCTATCCCTTGGGCTCTCTCTATCCCTCTATTTCTGTCTCTCCCTCTCTCTCACTCTCTCTCCCTGTCTCTCTATCCCTCTGTCACTCTCTGCCTCTATTTCTGTCTCTGTCTCTCTCTCTTCCTCTATTTCTGTCTCTATCCCTGTGTCTCTCTCTCTCTCTGTCTGTCTCTCTGTTTCTCTCTCTCTCTCTATCTGTCTCTGTCTATCTGCCTCTCTATCACCCCCTCTCTCTCCACACCTGTCTCTGTCTCTCTGCCTCTTTCTATGTATTTTATTTTTATATAGAATAAAGGTGCATATGTCTCTCATGGTCTTTCACTCTATTGGGTTTTTCCATCTCTCCCCCTCTCCCCCTCTCCGTCTGTCTCTCAGTCTGCACAGTCGAGTGGTTATTGACTCGTGTGGTGTGTGGAGGTAATTTATTGCAGGTCACAACATTTTTATGATGAAGAAATAGCTGGGGTTCCTCAGGGCACAGTTCAGGCCCTCTCACACTGTTCTATCACTTCTACCATTTTGTTCAGAAAAAGGACCCCCCCCCCTCCCCCCTATTTACTCTGGGTTTTTATTTAATCAGTTCTGCTTTATTGAGTTTAATTATTTGAGAATGATTAACTCCAGCTTAAGGAAAGTCGCTCATGGTTATAGTCATGGTGGGAACACTGTTTTCCCTCTCTTCCTCGGGATTCTGCAGTAATGAACAATGTCTTTCCAGCAGTGAGAATGGAGCGAGCATGTTGTGGAGCGCTTCCCTTCCTCTGTTTTAGCTTTATTAATGCGTTCGTGCCGCAGAGCTCAGCGATTAGCTCAGGTAATACAGCATTATAATGGCAATCCCTCGCTCTCTCTCTCTCTCTCTCTCTCACGCTGGGGCGAATCCGCCGGGACGCTTAATGGTCGCCTCTTGCTTCCTCCTACCTGCACAATCATTTAATTGTTATAAATAATTCAAATAAAACACATCAAAGAAACAGTAAAAGGAGAAAAGACGCTTAGTAAGGCAAGGCAGGCTGGGTTATCCTGGATGATGGGGATACGGTGAATCCTGGTTGTCCCTGCGCCGGAGGAAACACGGAGGCAGTGCAGAAACAGGGCCTCTGATTAACCAGGCTCTTCTCATTCCTGGCTCAGTGCTCCGAACTCCCAACAGAATTTTGATAAACTAAAAGCGCTGTTGAGTCACATGACCGGCGTCGACACGACCTTCTGGCCAGCGTCGGATCAATTCGATTGAAATCCTGCTTTTATGATTCTGTAGAGAAAGCAGTCACGTTAGCGAGCTAATTCATTTCTGTTCAGCCCCCAGGAGAACATCTTTCCCCCAGATACTACACCGGTTCCATAGCGACAACAGACTCATTTGTAAATGTAAATCTGAGCCACGGCGTCCTGCTAAGAACCGTTTGCTGGTTTGATGCACATTGATCTCGAGGCCGACCTCACAGCCATTTTAATGCGCCGTAGGTTTAATAAAGCGGCCCTGTGGGCGGTGTGCTGCGTTTGAAACCTTTCGGATGGAGCCCATATCGCTCACAATGGCAGAAAACCTATTCGGGTTATTCCAAGCAGAAAACACCTTCAGGAACGGAGCGGAATAAATCAGAGTTGTGCCTGCTGAATTAAACAGAGTATTAAAGAGAGAGACCTCTGCGTAAGTGCATACTCTTTACGCTGTGCAGGCTTGAGAACAGAATAAAACACCCAAAGGGTTTTGGGGTGAGGACGCAATCTTCAAGAACTTTCAGCGCTCCCTGCTCCTTTCGCTCGCTTTGTTGTGGCGAGACGGAATCGAAACACATCGTTCATGCTAACGCTCGCGGTAACGCCGAGACTGAAGCCTTGTGTTTCATTCATCAACTCCTAATCCACCAGCGGCGGGTCAAAAAATCTGGGAACTGGAAGAGCCTGGAACTGTTTAATGTCAAACTAGTGCAGTTATAACAGCTTCTGCTTTCCCTGCATGTACTGTAATATTTTCACACTTTCTACCAAACTCTTGTGTGCATATGTACCCGGGGATGAGACGTGTGTAGTACGAGTGTGTGCAGTAGTAAACTGTGTGTGTGTAATTAGAGCCAGGGCGTTTGGCCTTTAGAGAGCAGCAGCAGCAGCAGGTTCTCGGCTTCCAGCTCAGCTCATCTGTGCCATTATGAAGTTGGCACCTGGGAGTCTGCGCCACATTTAATGACTGCACACCCCCAAAGCACGGGACTGGCAACGGTAATGGCTGCTAAATGAGCGCTTATGCAGAGTGTGTCAAGCTCCTAAACTTAGCCATGCATCAACAACAGGCTCCGTTTTGCCTCCTCTCCTTAGGCTCCTTAATCTGTATCTTCATATCACACTCCCTTCACATTTACTGCACATAAATCTCTCCCTGAGCACACAGATTATTGAAATCTTTTTTTTATTTTTTTTTAGTATCAGCCATGGGAAGCTGTGCACTCTCTCTCGCCAACAAGCAGCCACAGGCACCGGCACGATCGTTTGTTTACCCAAGCGATCTGCTTTATCAACTTGGAGTTTGGCACCTGCTGTATGAACTGGTGTGAATTCAGCATGCTTTGAAGATTCAGCTGAAGAGTCTAGGGATTGCTGATAGTCAGGGGGGTTCTGTAAACATTTCTCAACCTTGATTTGAGTGAATGGCAACAGTGGTTAGCTTTTAATGCGTAATTATTCATTGTTAGTACGCTGCCAGAAGTGTTATCTAAAACGGCTATGTTTTGTTTCTTAGTGGTTTTTTGTGGTCCAAAACCAGTTGCCTGTACCATGTAGTGTCTGGACTTCAGTGTTCCTTTAGAAATACACAGAAGGTCCTGTAGGCTCTGTGGGGTAGATGGAGAAGAGGTCTTGTGCTTTCCTGAGTCTGGGGGCCCTTGGTTACTCAAATGTAAGGTCATGTGGTTGTGATTTTGAACAAATCTATACATCGAGGGCGTTCCAAATCCTTTCCTTGGTCTATAAGTAACCCAACGTCCACCCTGTATTGAGTGTGAATCTGGGTACGGTGCTCTCCAAGCTCTCCCGGGGATTGTAAATGATACTTGTCTGATTCTGTTATTATTTGATATTTGTATTAATAAATTCCTTCAAAAAGAAGACGACGGGGTCAGCAGAGACTCTACCTCGACTTCTTTGCGTCATCACTGCACAAGAGGATACCACAACCCTGGACTGGACCTTTATGTAGTCCCACCAATTCCATTAATTATGTTGGCACAAACTTTTCCCTCAGACTTTACCCGAAGACCAAAGCCACGCCGGACGCCCATCGCCTCGAATGTGTTCCTAATAAATCATGAGCTGCACAGCTGCTCGGAGCGAGGCGCTCCCCGTGTAGCCGTGTAAGGAATTATTTACAGGGTGTTCTGCAGTGAGGTGGAGCAGGCAGCAACAAAACACACTTTCACTTGGCAGCTCTGAAGGAATCGCGGATACAGCCATGGCCGGTGTTGTATTATTATATGCCAGACGTCTGAGAGGATTCTGCAGCGACTGATATACCAGGCTAATCCTGTTCCACACTCGGATTGTGCACGTCTAATTTGGCGGATTTCGTGGTGTGCCTGCAGAAACTGCAGCAAATTATGGGAGAGAAAAGGTATTCTCATCCACTCCTGTAATGCAGAATTGAATCTATCTGTGGCTAATCCCGTTACAGCATAACTCTGCTTCCAGAGATCCGTTCCCAAGTCATTCCGGCTATGGGCCACTGGTTTATAGCCGGAACTCCTGGACTCCTCGAGTGTCATTTATTCCTGAAATACACCGACTAGCAAACAGTGACCTGACCGTGTCAGAATTAATAACAGCATTGTCTAACAAATTGTTTTTCAGGACCCAATCAGCACTAGCAATAAAGTCTTTATTTAAAAATAAAGACAAAGTTCAGGTCAGTTATTGGGCCAAACCTATTAATGATGGAGCGTGTCTTCTTGATTAGAGATGCTCTAGTCAGAAATACAGTGACTGCCCAACTGACGAGGTAAGCATTCGCTCTAATGCATGAAATAATCGTTTGAGAAATGGCCAGATGGTCTACTGGGCTGCTCTGATGATCTAATCAGTACTGGTGATAAAGTTTTATAAAGAGTCAGGGAAGAAGGTCAGCTATTAAAGAAGTAAAGTGGACCTGCAGTGGCTAAAATCTGATCCCAGTACACCAGAACTGTTTCCCATTAAAAGACACCCATGAAAAGACTGGAGTCAGAGAACGCTGCTACTGCTCCGGAAGGATAGTACAAGAGGATATTAATACAGCATAGCTGCTCATGCCTATAAATAATATGCACATACACTGTAGGCCAGTACTGCACAATACAAACACAACCAACCAGCATGCACAACATGTCTTCAAACACAATGTGAATAAGTTGGCACAGGAACTTCATTTTTAGCCTGTTTGCAGTGGCTAGGGGTGCCTCAGGGGGAAGTACTGGGTCCAGTCAAGATCCTGCAGTGTGTACTACAGCCTCAGCAGGGGTGACCTCTGACTAGCTGTGTATGAAAACAATGTATGGTGGTGGGTGGTAGCAGCTTTAGAAGGTTGACTTTGCCCTCAGCGGTGTGAGCTAAGCTGAGCAAGGAACATGGAGAAAGGATGGAGGAAGGCCCAGGTGAAGGAAAATGCGCCGAGACAAACACTTTTACTGTGTGTGTGTGTGTGTGTGTGTGTGTGTGTGTACATCGCTGTAACCTGATATGACAACAGAAGAACAATAGCGTATAATGTCTTTTCATCTACAGTGCATCACTTACTCGTGAACAGTTCATCAGTGTCCATGACAATAATTCATAAATAATATTAATAAGATGAATAATTAGTGTGATTGCAGTTACCCAATACTGTTCTGGCACTAAAACGTCTGACCCGGTCTGGATCGGTGCGCTTGTAAAAGGCTAAGGGATCCGTGCACTCGTTTTCCCTCCACACTCGTTTTTATCACCCCTTTTTTCCATCCACTTCCGTTGATTTTCATCTCTGTTTGTAATTTTTTATTCACACACACACACACACACTCCTGGGTTTGATATATATTTGATCTATAATATATCACCTCACTGGCAGACTGATGTGGTCCAGATGTGTACGCAGTGCAGGCTGGTGTGAAACAGAACCTCCCCGTTCCTCTTGTTCGAGCGTTAAACCGTGAGTGTCGGCTTCCTTCAAGGACAGAAGGAATTTTCTCCTGCCTGCTGTAGGATGTGATGAGGTGCGTAAGCGCAGGTTTGTTCTGTTTAGTCTCTGAGCTTCAGAGCCCAGTGTGGGCGCCGTGTTTCTGAAACCAGGCTTTCTGTACGGCGAACGTGTCAGATTCCGGTTCTTCAGATGAATACAGCATTACTGTAATTATTATAACTGAATGAACGCTGTGAGCCGCGTGTGAATGACGGAAATAGCTCTAACCTCCGGCACTGGTGGTGTGGGAGGAGGAGGATCCATGACGGTGTGTTTTTTTAAAGTCGTGATGTTTGCCTTTTCAGCCTTTCTCTGTATCCTGCAGTTGGCCACATCAGGTCCACACGACCCCGTCCTTTCTTTCCCGTCTGACCCTCTTACATCCCTCCAAGGCAACGAAAAAAAAAGTCAGAGCTCTATTTATAGATTCTTGATTGACGTTGACATTTTATTCCCTGGTCTGAAGCGGTGGTGGGTTTTGGGTGTCAGATGCAGCTCTTTTCACTATCGCAGTCAGTGATTGAGGACCGGTTTGATCAATTTCTCCTTTTTTGTAATTTGGAGTCCAGTCAAGTTCATTTTCAGTTCTGATTGGTCCCCAGTGGATGATGAAGTGCAGCTCCGAGCGTGAGGAATTGCACTCCGAACTATGAAAGATTACAATCAATTTAAGTGCCGTAAAATCAATTAGTGAAATGGGCTATGTAAGGGCTAAAACACGGTGTGATGGAGCAGCCTTACTGATTCCACCCTGAAGTTGATTGTTTTCCTATAACAACATTATTCCTTTTACTGTAAAAGGAAAAAGCAAAAATACCAACCATTACCACTTTATTTGTATTAAAGAACTTTCTATGCGTTATATATAATAAGTTACATTTATGGCATTTGGCAGACACTCTTTTCCAGAGTGTCTTACATTTTTATCTCATTTATACAACTGAGCAGTTGAGGGTCAAGGGCCTTGCTCAAGGGCCCAACAGTGGCAGCTTGGTGGTGCTGGGGCTTGAACCCCCAACCTTCTGTTCAGTAACCCAACACCTTAACCATTGAGCCATGCCTGCCCCGATTGGTGGTTTACCTCTCTGCCTACTCTTTATTTTCTTTCTGGAAGATAGCGAAGAGAACGCGGCGTGTAATGGTACCAAAAAACCGCGTAAAGAAACCTTTGAATGTTAGAGCGCTGACACTGTAGTCTCCTTCCATAAAAGCTACGTCTTATTCAGCGCAACCGGCGATCTGAAAATGAATCGCTGCCTGTTGACCAATCAGAATCCAGCATTCTGCAGCGCTGTGATGTCATGCCCTTTTAAATGCCGTGTTGGATAAATATATAAATAATAAAATGCGTTTGTGCAAAATGAAGAAGAAAGAATTCTTCCGTCTCCTAGCTCTGAGCAGAGGTGGTGTTGTGCCTGGAGGAGCTCCATCTCACCCTGGATGCAATCCTTCATCCCCTTTCCCCTCTGGGCTGGTTCTAGTATGGGTTTCTGTTCCTACTCCATCATGCCACCAGGGGCTGCCCAAATGTTTACGCAGGAACTTATCTCCCAGAACACAGGAACCTTCTCTATTAATCAGCCACGGAGAGAGCGGTGAGGGAAGGACGCCCGAGACGAAACGTCCAGCCCAGACAGCGTAATGAAAGAGGTGGGTCTGTGTGGACCTGGCATCCCGGGTACCTGGCTTGGACAAACGTAATCATACACGCTCACACCGGAGAGTAATTTATAGACTTAACCTTCGGAGTCTTTCTTCCTCTTTAGCTATTATGTTACAGAACAATTCCCTAATGCATGTGGGCTCTGCACTCGGGATGCTCCCGGTGATTAATAGTTGAGCTCAGCTTTGCGTGCCGTGCCGCTATGCCCATTTTAATTAGGCTGCCATTGATGATAGATTCCAACAAGCAGCCCTATTATGCAATCAGGCCCTTGTAGGGAATTGTGTGGTTTAGAGTTGTTAAGGTGTCACAGTTTGGTGGTTAGTCACGGCGTACTATCACGCAATTACCTCACTGTTGCCTTTTCCAAAATACTGATTAAAATGAGTTTTCTTGTCACGGTCACGGCTCTTTTTCTCGTTCTCGCTCTCTTTTGCATTTTTATAGCATGATAAATATGATAATGTACAAGACTTCTATATGAATATCTTTCTCGTGGACAGGATTCTTTTATCCTGGCTCTGAGTTTCGAGTCTGTATCCGTCAGTATTTAACAAATGCACCTCCGGGTTTGCACCCAAGGCATTCTGACCTTCTGATGATCTGTGAGGACGACGCGGGGACCCCGGTTGATCAGCTGGCTGTCGGTGCTAAAACTCAAACAGAGACTGTGTGGATGCTAACAGTTCAGCAGGAATCTGAGGGGTCCAGAAGGACGAAGCTTGATTAGTTCCTGAAGCGGTGGATGAAAGAGAGCGCCTGCTCGACACGCTTTTCACTAACTAACCGGATGAGGATGAAGGCGGAGGCGTGAAGTAAGATTGACGGCGTTCTATCACGGATTCTCGCCGGCGATGGGCACGTGGAGGGCGAGTGATGATGCGCCGGCCGCGCCGACACACCACATCCTCCTGACCCCGCGGTTATTGCTGCCATCAGCCGCACGCACATCACGAATACATCTGCATTAATGACCTCTCGGGCAGCCGAGCGAGCGCTTGTCAAGACGGATGATCGAATCGTTGGGATTATTTACTGATCTGAGCCGGACACCACCGCAGGCACCACCGGCCATTTATTCCAATAAGCGCCGCTCATCTTTAAACCGATTAACACTTCTGAAGACCTTTTGTTTTAGGAGCTCTGAATTTGAACAAATCTGTCAGCGATATTAAAACAATCAGGTGCTTTTTATTTCAGAGGCGTGCAGTGAAGGGTTTCCATGCCAACCGAGTCTTAAAGTGATAAGGGAAACCAATTTTGCTCACCTCCACCTCAGAAACGTGATCCGTTTAGCGGAGCAGAAAGTGCTGCACTATCACTCTGTCGTGTCCAATTACCTTCCCGCTCCCTTCCTCGTGCAATTAGTCCCGCAAGCCACGGGCACGCGCATTTCCATATTCCTTAAACCATCACTCCAAAATCATTTTAGAGTAAGAGGTCAAGGAATGTACTGAAGAGCTTTCAGACTCTGATCTGAGGTGGAGTCTGACACATATAAAACGCCATTAAACACCCGGCTCCAGGACCGCGGCGCTGTTCAGATCGCAGACAGAAGCGCCAGGAACCCGGGAGCACGTCGCCATTTCTACGCGGTGACTGATGCAGGTTCGAGGATTCAGACTAGCATGTTCATGTTCAAGGCATTCTAACGGTTTATTTGAAATATTGTAATTTAATGAGTAAATGAAATTTCATGAGCGTGATCCAACACCGAGGGGTTCACATTTCTATTTTACCTCAAAACAACTCTAGACTTTGTACGTCTTGCGGTTTTAGCTTCGTCGTCTGGCTTGAACACGAGAAAGGCAAAAGGCGTGAAGTTAGAGTTAGTGGAGGACAAGAGCAAAAACTAGTGTTTATTCATGCAGAAATGCTGACTGGTCCTGCAGGTGGCTGCTCTCTGAGACCACACACACACACACACACACACACACATATATATATATACACACACACACACACACACACACACACACATACGCACTCACACACACACACATACACACACACATACGCACTCACACACACACACATATATACACACTCACACACACACACAGATACACACACACATATGCACTCACACACACACACACATATATATACACACTCACACACACACACATACGCACACACACACACACACACACACACACACACACTCCAGCTGAGCTTTTAGATTTTCCTGCTCTCTTGCTTTATACCTGCTGTCCCCATTTCAGCTCGTTACCACAGCTATAAAACATCTGTAAATGTTTATTAGAATGATTTCAGCAGGAAGTGAAACTCCGCCTCGCGCTCTCACACCTTCTAAACGCTAAAGCAGCCAATTAGCAACATCGCTCCACACCTTTCCAAATCATTAGCAGTGTTTCTGAAACGATCTCAACTCCGCAGATCTGTGTGACTCGCTCCTAACAGCCCTGATGAACACTCACACACGAATACTCACACACGAATACTCACACACGAATACTCACACACGAATACTCACTCACGAATACTCACTCACACACACACACACACACAAACACACACAAAAATATATATAAACATATATATATATATA
>JAOTRJ010000055.1:849395-859632 GCA_028564905.1 Leptodoras praelongus
CCACCCACCCACACCAACACACACCAACACACACCCACACCAACCAACACCCACCCACCAACACACATACACACACCCACACCAACAACACATACACGCATCCACCAACACACATACACGCATCCACCAACACACCCACCAACACACCCACCAACACATCTGTTTACAGTTTATGATAAGATCACAAGACCTCCTCGTTGGGAGGCGGGAACTCGATCTTCCGGTCGATGCGTCCGGGTCGGAGCAGAGCCGAGTCGAGGATGTCTATGCGGTTGGTGGCCATGATGACCTGCAGAAAAAAAAACAAGCCTCAGAAATTATTACATCATACCACATGACCTGAACATCTGATGCCTCTGTTTCTGGACTAAAAGCCTGACTGCACTACAGATAATGAACCTGAAGGAAATACACAGTGCTGGAAAAGCGCCGAAAGCAACAGGATTAGCATTAGAGGGAGAGAGAAGAGGGGCTGGGTGCGTGAGACCAATCAGCACATTGTGACATCATACACGGCAATTAGAACTGCAGCCTGGAGAAGGTATTGTGACATCATCAGTGGCTTGATGGGGTGGTGGTAGGGTCTGGTTGCAGGGGGCCTTGTTCATTCCTATGAGCCTATTGTGACCTTATCAGTGGCCTAAAGGTGTGGGTGGGGCCACATGACCTACAGGGTGTGGCCCCATTCATTCCTATGGAAAATCTTTAATATATACATTTACATTGTTTAAGTAAAATACCGGATATCGGATTGACTCCAAAAACACACGACACGGTGCTACTGTCTACACAACGGTGTCTGAACCGCGTCTGTCCGTTAAGTGGTTTGGTCTGTATTAACTGCAGAAACTGTTGGAATAATAATAATTCTTCTTCTTATTATTTTTATTATGTCAGATAACAATGTAGTTCTTATCAAGTGTAATGAAATAAAAGGGTTCTTGGTGATGCATCTGGTTCCTCAGGTACCTTGATGTTCTTGGTGGCCTCGAAGCCGTCGAGCTGGTTGAGGAGCTCGAGCATGGTGCGCTGCACCTCGCTGTCTCCACCGGAGCCTCCCTCGAGACGCGAGGAGCCGATGGAGTCGATCTCGTCCATGAAGATGATGGAGGGCGCGTGCTCACGTGCCATCACAAACAGCTCACGCACCATCCGGGCTCCTGGACACAGCCGGAACACACAGATACTGCAAATGAAACCCTACTGACCTTTCACCTCTGATGTTATAAACACTGCAGAATTCACACTGGATTCTCATTCCTCACCTTCTCCGATGAACTTCTGCACGAGCTCGGAGCCGGAGACGCGGATGAAGGTGCAGTCGGTGTGGTGAGCCACGGCTCGGGCCAGCAGCGTCTTCCCGGTGCCGGGCGGTCCGTACAGCAGCACCCCCTACAGGCCAACACCACAGACCCAAACATTATTTCAACATCCTGAGAATGTAACAGGAAAAAAATGATTTGCATGCTTTAGCCCCGCCCACCTTGGGCTGCGCGATCCCGAGGGCCTCGAAGAGCTCCGGGTGCTTGACGGGAAGCTCGATCACCTCCTTGATCTCTTTGATCTGTTTGTCCAGACCACCGATCATCTCGTAGGTAGAGTCAGGCACCTAGACAGAAAAGCTTTCAACACCCATCTCTGTCTCACACACCACCGCGAGAAAAAAAGGAATGTAAATTCACCTTCTCCACCATCATGAGCGACACCAGAGGGTCCACCTTGTTGGGCAGGATCTTGTGCAGCGTGTAGCTGTCGTTCCGCAGCGCTACTCGGCAGTTCGGGGTCACCTGCATGAAGGGTTCATAGGTCATACCGCGCATCATCACAAGAACAACGAGCAACTCCATCAAACTGTAGCACTCACGTCATTAATGTCAATGTTCTTGTCTACGTCCACCACAAATTTCCCCTCAGGGTGAACCTGCAGGAAAGATGAAACAGAAAACATTCACGACGCTGCAGACGGTGGAGGAACGGCTCATATCACCAAGCAAAGCGAAAGACCTAATCTCGCTAACTCACCTTCACCAGCACTTTCTTCTTGTCCATGGCTCGGACCACCTCGCCCACGTAAGAGCCCTGTTCCTGCAGCAGCTGCAGCTCCTCACGAAGCAGACGCACTGCACAAAGAGTGGTATGAGGGACGCGACACCACCAAAAGCACTACACGTGTATGACGGTACGACAAACCCCGCCTCAGTGTTTAATCAAACACGCACAAACATGGATTAAGTCAGCAGACGTGATTACGGGTCCTACCTTTAGCATTAAGCTCGTTCCTCTGGGCCTGCAGACGCCGGAGGTTCTGGCTCTTCTCGTTCACAGTCAACTTTAAAAACAAAAGATTCAAAGTGATTCATGACAATTGCACATTTGAGGAAAAGAGACATAAAACACAACGCAAAGTAAAACCTATGGTCCAGAGAAGAACGTGGATCATCTGACGACACGTGATCCACACACCGGAGTGTGTGCAGCCGCTTTAACACTGCACACTAAAGATGACCTAATAAACACTTCAATATCGACTAAACACCTGCACATGATGCTCAATTACTTCCTCACAGGGTTTTATGTAATGAATAATAAAGTAAGCAGCAGGAACTCGAGCCTGGACGCTCAGAGTGATGGGAGTTCCGGCTCTGTTCAGAGAGTCGGCTCATTTGACTCGGCTCACCAATACGAACCGACTCTTTAAATCATTCAAGCTGAAGAAAAGCTCAGACACAAAAAATGGAATGGATTCAATTGCATTACACGGAAAAGTTAAATGCCTATATTTATAACAAACGTAGAAACACTGCACATTAAACAAAGACACCTGGAATGCCCGTATGTGCGAGTCGGTTCACACAAAAGATCCGAATCATTCCAGAATGACACGCCGCTCGTCTTACCTGTAATTCCTCGATTTTGGACAGGTAATACTGCCGGAGACCTGAGCCCCCTTTACTGTCCTCCAGCTCCATCTGAGAGAAACACAGAACCAGAAAACAAATCAAATCAACAACTCCATTTTTATCTAGCGTGACAATTCTTCAGCTAGCTAACCTAGCTAGATACAACTGCGCAAACATTAAAGCTAATAATGACACTACATGTTTATAACACTGATAAAACTACAATACATATTACGAACATGATTTGATTCCTTCTCTAAAATAAGTTATTCAGGAATTAAAAATTAACAAACAGAAAGCCGACACTCAGCGCTAGCATGTTTCTTGTGTGAGCAAGCTAATCATTCCATCCTTCCTACCGGATTATAACAAGTCCCGCCTCCTAGGCTACGATTGGCCATATATGTCACGCACAAAAGTAGCTGGCCAATCAGAGAAAGTCACACGAAAAACTACCCAATCCTAGGAAAAAGAAGGCGGGACATGTCAGAATACGAGCGCTTTCAGCTAGCAATAACAATGAGACAGCAAACTGAACTCTATTTAAAGAGAAAGTTTTAACAACAGAAACAAATCCGACTTTCTCCTGTCGCCACACAACACCGGATATCAAGCGAAACGTCTTTAAAGTGAACAGAATGCAAAGTAAACCATACATCAGCACAACGAATCCGATTTGTTTCATTCGGAGGAATCAGTACTTACATGGTCGACTCCGTCCAGCGCCATCTTGGAAACGTCTGACAATATCCGCTGCTCTATGACGTATTTCCGGTCTCTGCCGTTGTATCCGATTGCCACTTATTTTTAATAAGGAATAAATAGATAAAATGCAGCTACAACTTAAAATAAGATGCTTATAATAATATTTAAAATTTTACGTTATAGTTTGTCACCTCCTTTAAAGCGATACAATTTTCTAATGACTCATCCTGTACTAGTCTTGTGTTTATCCAATGAAATGCTCTGTATGGTGTATAAGCTCCGCCCCCAAGTGGATCTACAGGAACAGCTAATTAGCAGTGATCATCGTCAGTGTGTTTCTCCCCTCCCTGTGTATCGTTAAACTATGATTTCGCACTATATGGTTTGTTTAGATTGACAAGGCTTTATCTCAAACCCTATTGGCTGTTGGGGAAATCAAAGTTCACGCACTTCAATATGACAGGCTGACTTCCTGTTTCAAAAAAGGAAATACATCAATCTTACAGAAACCAGTCACACCTCTCACGCCACTGGGAGAGCAGTTAAAAAAAGCATAATGAAGATAACGCTGCAGGGGGAAAAACAGCAGTAAGTGTGGAGTGAAAGTCTCCAGAAGAGCCGTGGCAGATTCTCTGAGACGCTCAGGAACACTTACAGCTCATTACTGTACAGCATGACGCAGACGTCTGAGTAAGGCACACGCACAGACTTCCATGTTCTAATGATGATGTTTCTACAGAAAAGAATACACTACTATATAAAGTGCAGTAAACGGTACTAAACTACAGGAAGTCCATATATGGTGTGTCTTTTTTATATGGTGTGTTTTATTTTATAAGGAAATTATAAAAGTGTTACTGAGCGTCTTGGAGAATGTTGCACAGCTCTTCTGGAGTCTTTCACTCTCACACTTACTGCTTTAATTTTAGCATGCAAAACCCTGCAGCCCTCATTATCTTCATTCTGTTTTTCATCTGTAAAGAGCTCCGTTATGTAATGTGCTGCTTTCGTTACATTTTTGTGTAACATTTCATTTTTTGATGGAGAAGTGAAATCTGTTTTCACTGCGCTGGAGAACGATGGGAGCTTGTTGAGGCCTGCTCTGAGTAAACATCAGGAAAGCGCAAGCCGACACGAGGGCGGATGAATAACACAGGATCAGCTGGTTTGGCCAGACAGCAGCATCTCCAGCACCACTCAACATGATCCATGTAGTGAGGAGTGTGTGTGTGTGTGTGTGTGTGTGTGTGTTCTCGCCAGATATGATCCCTTGACTTCAAAACGATCCATAAAAGACAATCGAAGCATGTCAATGCCTTTAAAGGCTGATCATTTTATTATACAAAAAAAAAACGTACAAAGAAGGCGTTAAAAAGTATAAAAAGTACAGATCACAAAACCTACAAAATAGAACATGCTCTTTTTGTCATATAAAAATCGAAATATTTTTATTCAACAGGTTATAAAAAAGATGGGAAAAGTGAACCCTAAGAACAATGGCACGTCTACAGGCAGAACACTTCATAACAACAACATTATTCATTATTATTCTTATTATTATGACAGGGATCGCTCCGGGCGAAGCTCAGACTTACACACGCTTCCCTCAGGGATCAGTCAGGACCTTCACTAATGATTCAGCTTTACAAGCTTCATATTCTCACCAAAACAAAATAAAGGGCACCGGACAGGCCACGCCCACGAACGATATCTGTAGCCGTGTCCACAAGAGAGAAACTACAAACATGTTACGAATTTCTTACGCAAAACGACTCATGTTACGAATTTTCTTACAAAAACAACTCGTTACGAATTTCTTATGCAAAACGACTTGTTACATATTTCTTACGCAGTCTCATGTTACGCATTTTCTTACACAAAATGACCCATGTTACGAATTTCTAATGCAAAATGTCTCATGTTACGGATTTTCTTACGAAAACAACTCGTTATGAATTTTTTTAAGCAAAATGACTCATGTTACGCATTTTCTTACGCAAAACGACTCATGTTACATATTTTCTTACGCAAAACGTCTCGTTACGGATTTTCTTACGCAAAACAAATTGTTACGTATTTCTTACATAAGTTCACCATAAAACTTAATCTCCCTTTATTTATTTGTGAAATATTTTTTTTATACAAACGCTGGACAACAATATCTCGATCTGTAGCTACCCTTTTTTTTAAAGTCGCTAGCAAAAAGATAGATTGCGATAACTAATCATGTAACGCAACAACGTATTCACGTAACATGACGGTCATTTGGCCACGCCCACTGCTGAAATTACTTCTTAATCAACAAGTACTATGATGTCATAGTTATTGCATAATAACTTCTGTTATTTCTCGTTGCATGTTAAATATAAATCGCTAGCTAGCTTAGACTAGCTAAATATGAAATGGATATATATCCAGACGTGAAGTAGCTAAATGTTACCTGTATAAAAGTAAGAGTTTTGTGTACGTTTTGTCATAACGTAAAGTCGGCGTTTTGGAAACAATCTCGCCCACTTACCGTTAAAGTGTGTAAATCTGATTTCAGCCCAGAGCGCTACCCCTTCAGGTGTCCATGTCCGTATAATCACCGCTCCTCCTGAGTCGACCTGACAGCGGAACTTTTATACATTTACACGTACGGAATGTAAGAAGCCGAAACCGGCGCTAATACGCGTCGAACTAAACACACAGTATGGCTTTATTATGGCTGAGAAGCGCTATTGTCGGGTTTGTTACCAAGGCAACAAGCTGGCAAGCTCAAACCTGCTCAGAAGAAGCGTAGAAAAAGTAAACAACATTAAATCGTGCAAGTTATCCGACGACTCGATCACATCCACGCATCGGTTCATAAGAAGAAGAATGCAGCGTCGCTCGTAGGAGAAGGAAATGCAGCGCTTCTCGTTACGCCGAGATCATCCTGCGCTCTGCTGTGAAGCGCAGTGGTGGGAGGATGAATCCAACCAAAGGGCAACGTCTGTTTCCCTTTGTCCTCGTTATGACGTGTGATTGTGTTGTTTTTAAAAAATGTCGAGGCACTGCATTTCCCCCGGACGTCTACAGCATCACTGAAACGAATTTCAAACTTAACGTAGCAAATAAAAGTAGCTGAATTCCTGACTCTTGTTTAGTACCATATTAAAATTAAAGATCGTGCATTAGAAAAACCTCTAACTGTCCTCTCCAGGCTTCCATCCCATTCCGTTCTCCTTATCCAATCACGTCTCGAGCTAACCCCGTGCTCTGACTAGGCAAAACGGGAGCACGAGGTTATCCTAGGTGCATAAATCCGGCTAAACTAAACCAGGATTAGTGAATCTGGACCGTGTCTGGAGAACAGGAATCAGACTTCCTCTTTACCTTCAGGGCCAAACGACATCGGTTCAAAATGGCTTGCACTCCTACCTGCTGTTTATAAACACACATCTGTGCTCCCTCACTGTTATGGCTGGCACAGTGAGCCTAAACACACACACACACACACACACACACCCTCAACCACACACACACACACACCCACCCACCCACACTGTAAACACTACATTTTGGGGTGCGTCCCCAGAATCAGTAAAAAGAGAAATGCTTTCATACGTGAAAAAATGACAATGGCGATAAATCCGTGACCTGAGGAAATCTCACGTCAAACTTTAAGCTGAAAAAAAAAAAGATGAAAGGAAAGATGCAGAACATGAAGACTTGCAGCATTTCTTCAGATGCAGGTCTCCCATCCAGAAGGTTTCCTCTGGGTTTAGGTGAGGCGGATACCGAGGACCTGCTCCAGCTCCTGTCTCCTCTGCTGGACCTGAGAAGCACCAGAGAGAGGTGTACTGATTTACGGAAGGAGTCTCCAGCGTGAGCGCTCAGGAGATTCTAGGAAGAGATGATCAATATCTGGACACGCAAAACGACTCATGTTACGAATTTCTCACGCGAAACAACTCATGTTACGAATTTTCTTACGCGAAACGTCTCATGTTACGAATTTCTCACGCAAAGCGACTCATGTTACGAATTTTCTTACGCTAAAAGACTCATGATACGAATTTCTTACGCGAAACGTCTCATGTTACGAATTTTCTCACGCAAAACGACTCGTTACGAATTTTCTTACGCTAAAAGACTCATGTTACGAATTTCTTACGCGAAACGTCTCATGTTATGAATTTTTCACGCAAAATGACTCGTTACGAATTTTATTACGCAAAACGACTCATGTTACGAATTTCTTACGCAAAACGTCTTGTTACAAATTTCTTGCGCAAAACGACTCGTTACGAATTTCTCACGCAAAAAGTCTCATGTTACGAATTTTCTTACGCTTTAACGACTCGTTACGAATTTCTCACGCAAAAAGTCTCACGTTACGAATTTCTTACGCAAGGAGGACACGTACCTTGGAGAACACGTAGCGGCCCACGGCCTCCTGCATCCAGGGAGCCTGGTAGAACTCGCTCCTCCTCTCCTCCTCTGGGTTCCCGGCAGTGTCCGTCATCAGCTGAACCAGACAACACACACACACACACACACACACACACACACACACACACACACACACACACACACACACACACCACATCCGCCAAATGACTTTTTAATGAAAAGCAGCCCGAGCTCTTGGTTTGGCGTCTCTTGTATTCAAAACCGTATAAAAAAACTCCAAAACGGCAAAATCACAGCCGCGTTACTGTAATTCCCACCATAGCATCAATATTCCACAGATAGTCCTTCAGCTAGCTTCAGGTAGCTAAGTTACCTTTCACACATCTTGGGGGCGGGGCTTAAGACCAACATTAAGTGCACAATTTATCTGATCCCTTTAAACAATTCAAGATATTCCTTTAATACGTGTTACATAATATCCATATTGTGTTACTATAGAAACGATAAACTAATCTGACCAATCGGATTCAAGAATTCAGCCGCTGCGGTGTCCGTTAAGTCGACTGAACGATTAGTTTACGTAAGGGCATCGTGGGTACCTTGAGGTCTCGGCTCTGAGACTTGAGCCAGTCTTGGATGAAGTCCTGAGGGTTGTTGCTGAAGCTCAGCATGAAGTCCCGCTGCGTCTTCAGCTGGTTTATTGACTCGATGGTCTCATGGATCTGAAGAGCGACAAAAACAGACAAATAATAAAAACCTTCTTCGGGATAAACCCGGCTGCTGTGTTGCGGCTTGATCACGTGATTATCGCGTTACGGTTTGGTTAGGCAGCTAACGCACCTTCATCTCCAGGGCCGCGATTTCCTGCTGGTTGGTGGTGGAGGTCAGGAAGCTGCTCATCTGGCTCTTCAGCGGATCGTCCACTTCTACGTCGATGTCGAAGCACGCCGTCTTCTTCTGGTCGCTCGGGTCCACGCTGTCCGCGAGCGGAGACAGGAGAAAGGGTTTTTGTTTCGACTCTTTCGACGCTGTGGGATGTGAGGTAGACGCAGGACGCGTACGCACCTGATGATGTGGTTGATCACGATGGGGTCTGGGTGCTGCAGGAGTCCTGCCAGCTTCATTGGGATCTCGGAGAACCTCATTCTGGGGCAGGCGAAAATCTGAAACGAGATGTCGCCACCACCGCCGCCGTGTTAGTCCTGAGTGCGCTAACCGCTAGTCCACGGATCCTTGTGCTAGAACATACGTACCTGTCGGAAGTAGCGGTTGCAGTTGATGTATTCTTTCTCGTGGCAGTCCTGCAGCTTGTTGTTCTTGATGTAGAGCCAGAGCGCCTGCATGATGCTGGCTCGGGTCTGAGTGTGAACGCCCAGGAGGCGCGCTAACCGCGGGTCCAGCTTGTACTGCGGCGGCTTGGAGGGACAGAATCGGATTTAACGCGTTGCATTGGTACGATAACTAACTAACTAATTAACTAATTAACTAACTAACGTGTCCTGATAATCAGAAGTAATGTCAGCTTTACCTGGTGGTCCAGCATGAGCAGCAGCGTGCACTTCACGCTCACGTCTCCGGGCCGCTTCACCTGAAAGCCGTCCGTCTCCTGAGTGGTGGGCATCCTGTGCCACTGATGAGCCAAACAGCATCAGGTGTAAAATCAACACACTGATGGGCTTCCTGTTATCTCCTCACGTCTGTTTATTCCCCGTTTCCCTCATCATCAGTGTGACGACAATTCATATTTTTTAATTTTTTATTAATCTTTCTTTTAATATTGATTTAACATTTTAAAAATTATTTACCCACAACAATATTATTTATATTCATTAATCCAAATAATTATTTATTTACTTTCACCTGTAGTATTTTTCTGTATATTTATTTACCCACAATAAAACTTTTTAATATTTATTCCATCTCTCTTTTACTATTGATTTACTCATTTAACATATAAAAAAATATTTATTTATTTTTACTTCTAGAATTTTTTGCATATTTACACAATAATGCTTTTTAATATTTATTTTTTCTTTCTCTCTCTAAAGATTAAACTCCTATAAAGATTAAACTCCTATAAAGATTAAACTCTTATAAAGATTAAACTCCCGTAAAGATTAAACTCCTATAAAGATTAAAGGGTGGTCTTGTGTGATCTGCTCTACCTCCACCAGGTGGTTGTCGGGACCGTACAGCTCCTTATCCAGCTCAATGACCAGGCTTTTAAAGAAGGAAGAAAACTTTCTTTTCTGTTT
>JAOTRJ010000055.1:1828296-1841580 GCA_028564905.1 Leptodoras praelongus
G
Source organism: Leptodoras praelongus (assembly GCA_028564905.1). Taxonomy (NCBI): domain Eukaryota; kingdom Metazoa; phylum Chordata; class Actinopteri; order Siluriformes; family Doradidae; genus Leptodoras; species Leptodoras praelongus. Next base: position 1,828,298 of record JAOTRJ010000055.1, read on the forward strand.
CTGTATTGGCCGCAAAAGGAGGAGGAGGCCCTACACCATACTAATACATTATTGTGGGCTACAATGACAGGTGTTTCAGTTTCATTGTCCAACCCCTATACGTTGGAATGCAAATTAAATAAATGTCTCCATGCAACAAAATTACTCCTCCATACCTACTGTAAGTTCTTCCAAATCCACGTATGGAAGCTTTTAGGTAATGATTTCGGCCACGACTGAGACGTTCCATTACCTTAGATCAGATCTTTGCTTCTAATCAGGATAATCAGGATAATCTTAAACCAGATTAGCAAACATTTCTACGTATTTTGTGTGTTTAGTTTTATCCGACCTGAGACTTTAAAGTACACAAAAGGTGTCAGAAACACTTTGAGGATTATGTACAGCTCCTTCAATTCTTTATAATGTCCTACAGAGGGCATGAGAAGCTTAGCTGAGCCTACACACACACACACACACACACACACACTAATAATAATAATAATAATAATAATAATAATCACTCAAAACAGAATGAATTGCATCATTTCAGCTTCTTCAGTTCTTCAAAATGTCCAACAGAGAACTTAAACGCAAAGCTTTAGTTAAACCGAGACGTCCAGAGTCACAGGCACCTTAAACGAAGTCAGTAAGATGTTTGGTTGGTTTTGCATATTTACAAATTTAAGCATGATTATAATGTAAAATGTAAAATGATGAAATGAAAATTTAGATTTTTGTGCAAAAAATAAAAAATAGTGGTGGAAATGAGAATGAGGCTTAATTACAAGTCCTTCAGTTCTTCAAAATGTACTACAGAGGGCATGAGAAGCTTAGCTCAGAAGTTTAGCTGAGCCTACACACACACACACACACACACACACACACACACACACATATATACATAGACACACCTGAAACCCAAGAGACTGTCGTCTAAAGCGGGCCACTTGCAATCAGAAAGCCCCTCCATTTAATTACAACAGACAGGAAATGGGGTGCTGAGTGGCGCGCGCGGCGATAAGAGCGCGTGCGCCCGGAGGAGATGACAGGCACGGCGAAATCCGATCGGCCGCTTAACAAAGAGACGACTTATCACAAACCTCACCAAAATACCGCCCGCTCCGGCTGGATGCATGACCATCTGATCATCAGCCCTTATTCATAATTAATATATTTATCAAATTAATTACTGCAGGAACAAAAAAAGGCCCCTCCGACTTCTTTTTTTGCCGCCGCCCGAAACACTGGGCAAATTCATGGGCGGTTGGCTCGGTTTTCTGCTATAATAACGGCGCTGTCAGTTTAATGGCGGCCGGGAAAGCTCCAGCCCTCTGTGGCCATGACAGACAAATTGCTCCCCCTGTGCAAAGAAATGATATGAGGAGGGGAATTTCAGAGGGAAGAAAAGAAATATGTCGTTGTTTGGTGACAACCTCAATTGCGCCGTTGTCTCACAGAGAACTCGGTATGAAACATGAAAGAGGAGCTTTTTTTCTTTTAAAGGAGTGTGTGTGTGTGTGTGTGTGTGTGTGTGTGTGTGTGTGTGTTTCTGTAGTGCTTTTCCTCAAACCTTGTCTGATTTTAACACTAATATTGTGAAATACACTTTTTAAGCAAAGAATATTCAGAAGCAGAGTTCATGGGGCTACATAACACTTACAGACTACATACAATCCATGACACATGGCATAAACCTTTATAAACATTTATAACAGGGATACACTGGTTATAATACAGTACTCTGTAAGGGGGTGTTCATAGATATACATATCACATACATAACAAAACAGCTGACAGAACCTGCACTAAACTGTATAATCCTATATTTTAACAAGGTTCACCAACGATGTTTAAGCAGGTGCTCATAGAGCTACATAAGCCTGACATAAACCAACATATGCAAACAATTATTAATATAAAGCATATTATAACAGTGGTGGATGGTACAAAGTCTAAAATCCGTACTACTTAAAAAGGTATTCATAGAGCTACATGACACCTACTGTACATAAGCCCTTCATAGCAACTGGTATGAACCGCTATAACTTTTAATAAGAGCTTAACAGTCCTTAAATGAAAGAACAGCAGTTGACTGTTAGAATAAGCAGTTAGACAGGCTTGTGTAGTCTTTATGACATTTGACGCATGTTAGTATAAGCCTTTATCATGCTTATGTAGTTGTAATGAAGGGTTTATGAAGAGCAAATGTCATATAACCTTATGAACAATACCTGTAAGTAGTGTTACAGTATTTATGACTGCTAATCCTAAACCTTTTTTAAATGCTTATGTAGTTGTTATAAAGGTCTTATGAAGGGAAAATGTTATATACCCTTATGAACAATACCCTTAAGTAGTGTTTCAGTCTTTCTTGTCAGAAGAAACCTTTTTTAAATGTATGTTAATATGTAGGTGTTATGAATTGCTTATGCATATGTCATGTAGCCTTATGACCATCACTTTTACAGAGTGTTAGGACAGACTGTAGTAGTGTTAATGTCTTTACAATTGCTGATTCCTGTGATAAGAAACCTTTTTTTAATACTTATGTAGTTGTTATGAAGGGCTTATGAAGGGCTAAATGTCATATAACCTTATGAACAATACCTGTAAGTAGTGTTACAGTTTTTATGACTGTTCCATGTTAGGAGAAGCTTTCTTTAAATGTTTATGTAGTTGTTATAAAGGGCTTATGAAGGGCAAATGTCATACAACCTTATGAACAATACCCTTAAGTAGTGTTTCAGTCTTACTTGTTAGAAGAAACATTTTTTTAAATGCTTATGTAGGTGTTATGAAAGGCTTATGAAGGGCAAATGTCATATACCCTTATGTAATATACCCTTAAGTAGTGTTACAGGTTGTATAACCACTGATCCTTGTTAGAAGAAGCGTTTATAAAATTATTATGTAGTTGTTATGAAGGGCTTATGAAGGAAACATATTATATACCCTTATGAATAATACACAGTCTTTCTTGTTAGAAGAAGCCTTATTAAAATGCTTATGTGTTTGTTATGAAGGTCTTATGCATATGTCATGTAGCCTTATGAACATCAAGTTTACAGAATGTTAACACACACTGTATGACAGTTAATACCTCCTACAATACATCTCAATTAAATGTATGTAGTTTTAATGTCAGCAGAAGTAAAATGTTAAGGTTATTGCCATGTAGCTCTATAAACATTGTCCTTAGTGTTCACAGTTTACAACCGTTAATATGATCAATTTATGACCGTTTATATATAATAGTTGAGAATAAGCCTTCATAATGCTTATGTAGTTGTAATAAAGGGTTTATGCTTATGTCATCACCTGAAAGTTGTATTAACACAGTCTTTATGGTATTTGATTCCTGTTACAATATTTGTGTGGTCTTGTGTCAGTTGTCATGAAGAGCTTATGTCGGCGTTATGTAGTCTTATGATCACAGCCTTTAAGTAGTATTATGACAGTCTGTATCATGGTTGATAAATTACGCTTAGAATAAGTATTGATAAGTAAATGCTTATTTAGGTTTTGACCAGTTATCATGAAGGGCATTCATAGAGATACATGACACCTACATAAGCCCTTTATGACAACTGACCTTTTAATAAAACAATGTTTTAACAGGCTTTAAAGCCAGACTTAACAAAACACACCTTATTATATCTTTTGTAGAATAAGCGTATGTGGTTGCCATGGAGCAGTTATGATGGATATGACGGTGTTATGTCGGCTTATAAGGTCTGACTTTAAATAAAGTGTTAAATAAGTCAGCGTGAGGATGAGTGAGTGAAAGGTTGCTCGCTGACCGGCGCTGCCCTTTACACTCGGCTCTCTGGTTCCCCGTGTGCTTTAACATGTGTCCCTGAGAGCTACATGCCCTCTAACGAGTGCCTTTTGTGGCCAGGGTGAATGAAATGGGCCCGCTGAATGCCTCACTCTTGTCCTGCTGCTGACGAGGACATGCCTCGAGGCCCTGAGGAGAAAAAAAAGGCAGGATGGAGGGATGGAGGGATGGAGGGATGGTGTTGGAGTGGTGGGTGAGGGGGAGACACGTCTCGCTTCCCTGCTTCTTGACAAGACGTCCATTCATACGCTGCTTTCTTTACTCAACTCTCCTACTCTCGCTTGCTCTTTGTTTCTTGAACCCTCTCACTCTCTCTCTCTCCCTCTCTCTTTTTCTTTCTTCCTTGGCCAGATTCTTTGGCCTTTAATCTCAGAGAATGTCCGAGGCACCTGAGCTACTTAACCGCCCAGGTCAGACACGCTACACGGGAGTTGGACACGACCAAGGGGAAAGGGTTTGAACAAAAGAGAGAGAACCTGACCCCAGGCCGAGAACAAGCCGACTTCCTTCGCTCCTCCTCCACAACAATGGCCTACATGAAGACTTTCCCTGCTATCTGTGTGCCACTGAAGTGGGCCGCAATTTGTTCCTCCTTAACGGCACTCAGGAAACAGAGTCTATTTAGACACCAGACGTTCCCAGGGCTGTCACGGATTTGTAAAACCTGACTCTGAATGCCAAGATTGAATCCCAGACCAAACGAGCCGCTTTTTTCCACCCTGGTAGCACAGTGTAAGTTATAGTGAACGTTTCGGAGGGGGTTGGAATTGAAACACTACTCCATTACCCCAGTGCACCTGCTAGCATACCCCCTCCACCACCACCACCACCACACACCCTCTTCAGCTCTCTCTCTCTCTCTCTCTCTCTCTGTTTTCCCTTCCAGGTCACACAGGGGTCAGAGTTATTCATGATCACTGCGTCTGGTTCCCAGCTGCTCCTGGTTGACCCCGTGATTAACACTGACTGATAGCGCTTCATTTTCACGCTGTGTTTACACGCAGATTAGCGCAGTCAATACTGAGCATTTACAACAGAGTAAATTAGGCTAAACACACCATGGAAAGACACTGTGTCATCATAAGTAACTATCTGATTTAATACACAATGGGAGCTCATGACAGAAAGATGACCTGGATTCTGATTTTAAAAAATCAACCTTTAAACAGCTGTTTAGTTTGATTGTGTACGCTTATATCTTAAATAATAATATAAAAAAGGAATTTATTTAAATAGCACTTCCATTATGAGTCCAAAGTGCTTTATGAATTATTGTTAATGAATATGGAACATAAAAAAGATCAAAACTAAGTAATAATAAAAAGCACAATAATAATAATATCTGTTCAATTTACAACAAATCTTTAAAACACACTAAAGAATAAAATATGCTGTATAAAAACAGCTGTGGTTGAATTAAACCGGGTTTATGCAGGATTGTTTATTTACTACAGGATCTGTACTGTTCTGTTTGTCTGAATATATTTCATTATAATCTTTCTTTCTTACTTCTGTCTTTCTTTTGATTATTTTTGTATTTTACTTAATTTTTTTGCCATGCTAGTTACATTCATAAATAAATTAAGTTTTTTATTTTATTTTATTTTATTTTATTTTATTTTATTTTATTTTATTTTATTTTATTTTATTTTATTTTAATTTAATTTAATTTAATTTAATTTAATTTAATTTAATAATTCACCTGAACACTTAAATGATCAATTCCTGCACAGTTGTGTTCTTTATGTTATCTGTTTTCTCTTGTTCTGTCATTTCAGAACTCATCTTTAAGCTCTTTACTTTAACATCTTTTAAATAAATTTAACTAGCGTTGTTCAGTTGTCCTGGTGTGTTCCAGCATAAAACATGAATAGAATAAAAACACTGTGTGTGTGCTGATTGAAAGTTATTAGTGCACATTTTACTTATTTATTTATATATTTAGATGTGTGTCTGTATATCTGGGTTATTATATTGCATAAACATAATATTAAGTAGAGTCAGTCTTTATGTTAATCCTGTATAAATACTGTTTACTATATAAAACATACAGTAATAGTCTATAGCATAGTATACTGTAGTACACTACAATGTAGTTTTGTATAGTATTGTACACCCTGAAAAATATTTTTTTATTTCTTTTTTAAAGTCATTTCCTGTAAATAGTACAGTGCAGTATAGTACAGTAAAGTGTAGTGCAGTATAATATAGTACAGTTCATTATGGTATAGTGCAGTGCAGTATAGTACAGTACAGTATAGTACAGTATAGTGTAGTATAGTATAGCATAGTATAGTGCAGTACAGTATAATACAATACAATATAGTGCAGTATAGTATAGTGCAGTGCAGTAAAGTACAGTATAGTATAGCATAGTATAGTGCAGTACAGTATAGTACAGTATAGTGCAGTATAGTACAGTACAGTATAGTATAATATGGTACAGTTCAGTATAGTGTAGTATGGTACAGTATAGTATAATACAGTACAGTATAGTGCAGTATAGTATAGTACAATACAGTATAGTGCAGTACAGTACAGTGTAGTATGGTACAGTAGAGTATAGTGCAGTATAGTATAGTACAATACAGTATAGTGCAGTACAGTACAGTATAGTGTAGTATGGTGCAGTATAGTATAGTGCAGTACAGTACAGTGTAGTATGGTACAGTAGAGTATAGTGCAGTATAGTATAGTACAATACCGTATAGTGCAGTACAGTATAGTGTAGTATGGTGCAGTATAGTATAGTGTTAATGGTTTACACACAGAAGTGTTAATAATCTTCACACTTCACATACGTATCCTGTACATAGACATCCCATCAAGTAATATCTAACAAATATTATACTACATTATGTATTCTTATCATACTTTATTATACACGTTTCTCAATGTCAAGCGATTTTGTGCGATGGTTATATTACTAATTGCTGCCACACGAAAGATGTAATAAATAATACTCTCACAAATTATTTTTCCAACAATAACCTTCTATTAAATGTATTAAGAAAAAAAACCCATTAGCCTATGATTTGTATAATCACAGAGCACCCTTATAAAGCACTCCGGCACTCTGGACTGTGTAGGGTAAAGGGAGTAGGGCACATTTCAGCATCTATAAGTGTCCTGTCACCCTTTTAACCTCATTGTCTCCCAAGAGTCAAATTAGTGACAGGACACATATGATTCACTTCATTAGTGTAATAGAAGTGTGTGGGTGGGGGGGAGCTCAGCTGCCCCAGTGCCTCAGTCAGTCGTGAAATAGACGCAGCTGATTGGTGATCATTATCCCGATACTTCGTCAGTAATTAGATGATGGATGGTCCTCTATAGCACCCAGGAGACCCTGGAGGGAGCGACGTAGGGGCTGAGATGTAGTCAGTGAGACGTAGGGGACGAGGCGTAGGGCACAGGAACATTCCAAAGGGTCTTTTATTTCCCCCATGGCTTTAGTCTGGTTTTTGTTTCAGCACCTGTGTTGTGCATCTCAGTATCAATGCCTTTTTTTTTCTTCATGGTGCCACTTACTTCCTGTTTCTTTTTTTTTTTATCTTCTTCTCTGGAATAAATTCCAGACTTTAATTTCACTGTATTTTTGGCATGAATCATCACCATAAATGTAATTACAAGGGGAAAAGGGGAAATTCTTGTGTTAATTTAATAAGAATAACATTCCTTGTTAAACAGCAGCACATTTGTTTCCCATAAAGGTTATACCAGAATAAATAATTCATTTTTGTTTTATCTATAAAGTTCGAATGTGCGTTTGGCGCTACTTTATTTTAATTTATTAGAGTTAAATTAATCTCGGCATGTATCAGAGACAACATTAGTCACAAAGAGCCTGTGTATAAAAATATGAATGGAGCAGCAGGGCAGCTGTATCATGTAAAGCCCCGCCCCTTCAGTGAAACAAGCCAATCGTGTTGCTGGATAAGACGTTACCGGCTTAACCGTCTGTCCAATCAGAGCCTGACATTGACGTACGCGGAAATACGGCGAATAAATGCGCATGCGCAGAAGACGCAACACCCTGAAAAATACTTTTTTTTTAAATTTCTTTTTTAAAGTCATTTCCTGTAAATAGCTTCACGTTATTTGTGGAATGCTTATCATATTTTAACAGAAATAAAAATCCCTGTTTTAAATGGCACCGTGTTGACTTCTTTCATGAAGATATGAAACAAAGATGGCCGCCATGAAGACAAACAGTGCTATCAAAAAGCATCTATATTAACATATCTAATAACGCACTATAATACTCTATAGTAATGTTTTAATGCTTATTATACACACAGCATGAGCTGCTTCTTTCTACTCTTTCTACAATGATGAATATCTGAGTCTTTGTGAGATCAGATGATTAAAACTGGAAACACTGTTTTCCATAAGGCCCTGAATGAGATTAGAGATTGTGTTCACTTCCCGGGTCACTGTGCTGAAATAAGGAGCTTGTTCAGGTGCTGTTTTCAGTAGATGGGCTGTTGGAATTGAACACGACCCCATCACGAGAGGCGACAACACAGAGTACACCACAACACACACAACTGCACTGATATAAACCTTTCCTCTGTAATAAACACCACACACGAGCCATTTAATGCTGATTGTGATTAGTGAAAACGGTGTGTGTGTGTGTGTGTGTGTGTGTGTGTGTGTGTGCTCAGTGATTAACCTCTAGATGGCAACAGCAGCTGCAGTTTAGGTTTTAGCTCCTGCTCAGGTTTCAGATTCAAACTGTGAAGGTGAAGATAAACTTCACTGCAAGCTCATTACACAGACGCTTCTTAATGATATATTGAAAGCAATACTGGCATTTTGTAGTAAAGTAGAGGGGGAAATATATCTATATAACATAGCTTTCAAATATAATGTTCAGCATGTTTGCTTCAAAATTATGCATCAGATATAAAATTCACATCTCAGTCTGGAAATCATTTGCTGAAAGTGCAACACTCACACCCAGCAAACAAAAAGTCGATTAAACAGCATTAAAAGTATCCCGATTTCCTCTAAAGTCCATGATTTAATTCATCTGCATCTTTGAAATGTCATGGAGCCCCAATTTTAGATGAACCTTAGTTTGTCTAATGCTTTGAAGTTAGCTAGACCTAGCTAACAATTTCTGGTCCCCAGGCCAGAACATTCCAAGAACCTTTTTCGCTTTCGGTTATAGAAAGTTATTTTGGTTGCCCTATGGTTTAACCAGTAAGGTTTTTTTTTTGTAATGTTAATATAATGTTATATTTTTGATTGCATGTTTTGGTTTATTCTCTGAACATTTGTAATGTATGAACTTTTGGAGAACTTGATACTTGAAGAGATTGGTACTGTTTGGTTCCAGGTTCCAGGAACATTCCAGTAACTATAGATACAAACTATTTTTGGTTCCAACTTCCTGATTCATTACAACCTGGAGTGAATGTTCTCTAAACGTTGAGAGAAGGTTTGTGTAAAACTAACCGTAAGGGATACTAATGTTAGTTGAATATTCTGTGAGTATAATGTGCTAATTAGTTAATGTAAGATTAAGAGCATGCTTGCTAACCAGGGACTGAAGGCTAAACAGACTACATAGCTGGAAAATCAAATCTGGTGCAGCAGTGCTTAGTTGTTCTGAGTTCTGAGTAGCTAATGCACTAAATTCTCTATATTAATAATTCTAAATTGCATTGTCCAAAATGTTATTAGTTTTTGGTTTGCCTCTCATTAACACTTTTGCCTCACTGTGTTTAAACTGCATCTGTTAAACCTGTGGACTGACGGCCTTTTAGTTTCCTCATGCATAGTATTAAAAGCATGACACTTTGTTCTTTAAAAAAACATCTTTCAATGCAGCCAGTGCAAAAAAACCCCAGAAAATCAAAGGCATAGCTATCTGTTCGTTTCAATCTGTGAATATGAGAGTAATTACTCATGCAGTTTCGTACGAAATGCCTTCATCAGCCTGGCAGGATGATCGCCTCAGCGGCTAGATGTTCATTCCACGGTGTGAAAAACAGACACAGGAGACAAGACACAAAAGAAATCACACCAATTAGCCTCGCGGATTCTCTTACAATGTGGCTAACCGACGTGAGGAATTCAGTAATTGATGCCGGAGCATGTAAACAAGTGCAGGGAGGAATTTGGACATGCTGGTATTTATTTGTATGGCATACGGTGTGTGTGTGTGTGTGTGTGTGTGTGTGTGTGTGTGGTGTAAATTAGCATCTGAATGGTTTATTTAGAGTGTATTAGCAATGTATGACCTGGGATGAGGACGATGTGAGGATTGTTTTCTATGCTACATAACATTCATTTATTATTCCATCAATCTTCAAAGAGGGAATCCAGCCTGGATGGGACACCAGGTAGATAGATAGATAGATAGATAGATAGATAGATAGATAGATAGATAGATAGATAGATAGATAGATAGATAGATAGATAGCAACAATGCAATGACAAGACAGAGTGTGTTTCTGTGTGTGTGTGAGAGAGAGAGAGAGAGAGAGAGATGTGACTCGTACGTACGTGAACATGAACCTGACCGTGTGTTTTTTTGTCTTATTTACTTTTTAGAGATTAAAGAGGGAACAATTGTTTATAGCTGCTATAATGTAGTAAGTGACAACAGGAAGTAACTTTCTACAAGATTAACTGTAACGATAAATGGTTAAAAAGTAGAGCTGGTCATTCTTTAAGAAATAAACATAACACTCACATTCATTCTGCATTATTCTCAGTTGTGAGATATTTATTCTCAGTTGTGAGGTGTTTATTCCCAGTTATGAGGTGTTTATTCCCAGTTCTGAGATGTTCATTCCCAGTAGTGAGGTGTTTATTCCCAGTTCTGAGGTGTTTGTTCCAAGTTCTGAGATGTTTATTCCCAGTTGTGAGGTGTGTAGTCCCACATCTGAGGTGTTAATTCCCAGTTCTTATATGTTTATTCCCAGTTCTGAGATGTTTATTCCCAGTAGTGAGGTGTTCATTCCCAGTTCTTATATGTTTATTCCCGGTTGTGAGGTGTTCATTCCCAGTTGTGAGGTGTTCATTCCCAGTTGTGAGGTGTTTATTCCCAGTTGTGAGATGTTTATTCCCAGTTGTGAGGTGTTTTTTCCCAGTTGTGAGATGTTTATTCCCAGTTGTGAGTTGTTTATTCCCAGTTCTGAGATGTTTATTCCCAGTTGTGAGGTGTTTATTCCCAGTTGTGAGGTGTTTATTCCCAGTTGTGAGGTGTTTTTTCCCAGTTGTGAGATGTTCATTCCCAGTTCTGAGATGTCAGAGGTTCTGTAGTGTACAATAACGCCATCTCTAAACGGAGGAATGATAAATCTGTAATCTTGCAGCTCAGTAATGATTGTAGACACACACACTGGGGTTTATAGCACTTTCCTCTTCTGTACGTGATGCTTTTAAACCCAAAGGCTGAACTTATTTGTGAATTAGATAATGAGTGTGGTCACACTTTGCGATTTTGTGCTTTCATACACACACTGACCCCGGTGTACAAGGTCGACCTCGGCAGATGATTTGTGTCCGTTCCTGTCTGGTCTCCTCCACAACAAACGCCGCTAATTTATCCCCATAAATACAGCGCGGAGCCGGCGAGGTGCTGAGGAACAGCTTTAGCGAGAGGACCCTCTGTATAATTGCCCGCCATTATCACTAATACAGGCCTGAAAAAAGGGGCCTCGAAATTGAGGCTTCAGTGCTGCAGGGTTCCCGCGCGCCAGCAAATGATAATTGAACAATTAAACTTTAGCAAAGCTGGCGAGCACTCTGAGGTGACACTCTGTATTGTACATGAACCGTGGAGAGGAGCCATGTCCACATTTAGGCTCTTTAAAAAGAGGGTCTTTTTAAAAAAATACTCATTTTTATTTCCAATATGACTCACAGGCAATCGCAGGTCTCTCATTGTGTGTGTTAATAACACGTGAAACTAAAGGCCATTATAATTACAGAAAAGCTTTCAGACTCAACATCGCTTCCTTCTGGTCCTATTCATGACATCAAGGAAATAACAAAATGACACAGACAGACAGAAGAAAACAACGTAATGACAAGACAGACAGACAGACAGACAGACAGACAGATAGATAGATAGATAGATAGATAGATAGAAAAGGTTTTTGTGTGTGTGTGTGTGTGAGTCTTTGTGTGAGTCTTTGTGCATGTGTGTGTGTTTGTGCATTTGTGTGTGTGTGCGTGTTTGTGCGTGTGTGTGTGTGTGTTTGTGCATGTGTTTGTGTTTGTGTTTGTTTGTATGTGTGTGTGTGTGCATGTGTTTGTGTGTTTGTTTGTGTGTGTGTTTATGCATGTGTGTTTGTGTGTGTGTGTGTGTGCGTGTTTATGCATGTGTGTATTAGTGTGTGTGTGTGTGTGTTTATTTATGTGCATGTGTGTGTGTGTTTATTTATGTGCATATGTGTGTGTTTATTTATGTGCATGTGTGTGTGTGTTTATTTATGTGCATGTGTGTGTGTGTATTAGTGTGTGTGTGTGTTTATTTATGTGCATGTGTGTGTGTGAGTGTGTGTATTAGTGTGTGTGTGTGTGTGTGTTTATTTATGTGCATGTGTGTGTGTATTAGTGTGTGTGTGTGTGTGTGTGTTTATTTATGTGCATGTGTGTGTGTGTTTATTTGTGTGTGTGTGTGTGTGTGTGTATTAGTGTGTGTGTGTTTATGGTGTGACTCCAGGCGATATTAAGACTGAAAGCTTTAACCAGGTCACTATTACAGAATGTAAAAGGTGTGCTGTGACTCGTCGTATCCGGACACAAGAACGTGAAGATGAAGATGAAGATGAAGATGAAGATGAAGTTGAAGATGAAGATGAAGATGAAGTTGAAGATGAAGATGAAGATGAAGATGAAGTTGAAGATGAAGATGAAGATGAAGATGAAGTTGAAGATGAAGATGAACATGAAGTTGAAGATGAAGGTGAAGTTGAAGATGAAGATGAACATGAACATGAAGATGAAGATGAAGATGAAGATGACTGGGAGAAAGCAGTGGAGTAAGCGGATGGAGATCGGTGCTGAAGGGATTCAGGCTGTAATGTGAGTGAATGTAATGGAGCAGCTGTGACCCTCTTCAGCTCCCTCATTACGCCCTGATTGAATAATTCACGCTGATAATCCTCAGCCTTACACACGGCCTATTTACAGCAGGATTAATGAAGCCGGAGCATATGGGGGAAATCCCGTGGAAGTGTAATTGAATTAGAAAAGGGGAGTCAGTCTGTGTTCAGATCCGTGCACTGTTTTCGTCTCTACTCGAATGATGAAACGTCCTTTCTCTCAATCACTTATTTAGAAAAGTGGCTTTAACCTACCGGGACGCCCCGAACCACAAGTCAATATTTCCTTCTAGTGTCTCCTAATGTAATTCAGATACATACAGGGGTTGGACAATGAAACTGGAACACCTGTCATTTTAGTGTGGGAGGTTTCATGGCTAAACTGGACCAGC
>JAOTRJ010000055.1:2338923-2349830 GCA_028564905.1 Leptodoras praelongus
TGAAAGTCCTAAAGGAGTGTTCAGGCCACTCCAGGTCAGTGACCAATTTTTCTTCCTTTTTTTTCAAGTCCTAAGCATTGCAACTCAGACCATGCACGGACGTCAGGAGGAGCTGACGTCAACTCTTGCACTGCAGAGCAGACGTGGAGAGAGACGGTTGGCTAGCCAACATAACCCCCAGCTCACACGTAACAGGCTTCCTTAGATCACGACTGACTGAAAAATGGTATTCAGCAGCTGCTTAGAGCTTTATTTTTTAAAGATTTTTGTAATGGAAGATAACAGACTCAGACTTTCTACTGGCGATAACAGACTCGTTGTACTTTGCTCCACTTCCCTCCCACTCTCTCTGTCGCTCTCATCTGCTTTTTTTACCTTGGTCTCTCTCAGATTTCAGTCAAGTAAATGGAGTGTCTTTGGTGGACACCAGGGGGCACTGGGGAGGAGAAGGCCACTAAACTTCTTTTCCTTTCTAGAAACGACGATAAGGTAATTGTTGAGTACTCAGATGTTTAACAAGAAAAACAATAGTTTTGTGTCCAGTTCTTCACTCGAGCCTCCTAACAATCATTCCAACAACTTCTACAAACACACCGTGTACATGACATTGCAAAATGCAGTCCATTCCACATAATTGCCATTAAATTAACAAGCAACCATGATGCTGGTTAGTATAAAAAAAAAGAAAAAAAAAAGAAAAAAAAAAAAAGATCACATATGAACAAACTCCATCCAGTATGACATGTAGGAAAGCTATCAAAGCTGCTAAGTTGTGACCGATGAAGGAAGAACCTCATCTAAGTTTTCTAGTTGCTGATCTACAAAAAGTTGTAACATCCTGCCCAGGAATGATGCTCATATATCCGCATCGATATCAATATCCGCTTAACTGAACAAGGCGGATATAACACAAACATTGCTGGCTACAACTGTGCAGTGCATGCACACATCACCCTCAAGACACCCACACACAAGGCGCAGACGCTCACATCGAAGCCAGTACTGAAAATACACACAACAGAGCCTACATAATGTTGTAAAAAGACAGCTACCCCAAACTACATGCATGATGAGAAGTTGAAACACACACACACACACACACACAACTACTTATATGCTATTGTCTTCCTTCACCAAATTGAGTGTGCATCTTTCCATTTTAGAATGAAGAGCTTGGCCCCTATATTATTTCTATTTGCAGTAATAAAAGCCTATATAAGAACTACAAATATGACTGGTATCGGTATACTGTCACTAGTGGAAAGCACACTATATTTTTTGTCTTTTTTTTACCCAGAAAATACACCCTGTTAGCTGTCCAGATTTATTATTTATACCAGTTATTATAACAAATCTGAGAGGATAGATAACCAAGCTCTAACTCTTCTAAAGAGGGAGAGGAGTAGTGCGTCAGAGGTGTGTGTTTGCCATTGGCAAAGAGAAGAGGTCCACATTGGACCAGGAGATCGCCAGATCACCAGGGCACAACCTCCCCTTTACCAATAGGTCCTACCTCCAAGACACCTCTCCATGACTTCACTATTTAAATTTGTACATACACCTATGGTTTTTGCTACTTTTCCAAAGAGACTTAAAAGTCTGTGCAAGTCTGTGTAGTTCATTGAACAAACAGCAACAACACATCTTCTGTCTAAGGTCTGGTCCTCTTTTAAGCTGTACAGTATTCCTTCAGTGCTGCGGACACCACATATGCTCATGGGTTGTCACTGTTTCGCTTTGTGCTACTGCTGCTATTATACAGGCTGGGGTTCACTACTAATGGGTGGGGCAAAGGGGCACCTACTGCAGCATAGTTGAAAAGAGTGGGTAAAAAGGGCAAGGGCTCAACTTTGTCCCCTGGTGCCATCATATTGAGAGCCATAGGCAGGGTGGTGAGGTTGTATGGGTATGGTAATAGCTGTGGGCCATAGAGGAGTTGATAGGGATCAGGGTAAAAGGGCAATTTTGTTGAGTCAGTATGGGGTACCATCTTCCCTAGTGCACCAAAAGACAAGGGTGCAGAAGGGTATGACATGAGCATCTGGTCCTCCTGTTTCTTACCAGAGCAGTACTCTCCTGGTATGATTAAGGGAAGTGCATACTCCTGAACAGGATAGCCAGGTTCTCTACAGGGATCTCTTGAAGAAATGCTGTCCTTTATCTCTGGCTCTGAATGGGGCACTTGGGGGTGCAGTGCAGAACGAGAAGAGGGGGGCTCACTGCAGTGATCTGAACCTGTAGGAAGCACAGATCTTTGCTTCTCAGCACTGTGAATGCCTTGATGTGCTTGGTTTTTCTCTAAAGGTGTCCGCAACTGTAGGTTCAGAGGTCTTGGAGAGTGACTAGGGGAATGCGGGTGCAGTTGTGGGGGTCCTTTGTGAGTGGTTTGAATGACAGAGCATGTGGGCGAGGGCAGAGGGCTCAGTGGCTCCTCTTTGGGTACTATGAGCATCACATTGTCCGTGGATCTAATTTTGTTGGTGGGGTATTGGTATGCATTTTGCTGGGAAAACTCCCTCTCCCTTGCCAGTATTGTTGGCATCGACAAATCCTCTGCTTGGATGCTGCAAGCTGTTCTGGGTACTCTAAGATCTTGAGCCTCTTGTGCAGCCTCTTGTGTAGGATCACTGATGTGAATATTCCTGTCTTGGTGTGTTTCTTCCTCTTGATTTCTCAAAGCACTCTCTTTCATAGATGGCTCTATAGATGGATCTGCGTCTGTTCTAACCTTTTCTGCCATTTGGACTTGACAGGCTTGGTTTGGTCTGTCAGTGGGTGTCAGGCTTCTTCTCCTCTGATCTCGTACATCTAAACTCCTTTTCTCAGGAGTTCGGAAGTCCAGGCATTCTGCTCCATTCATTACCAGCACACTGGGGAGGCTGGGGGAGATGACCTTTGACCTTTCTGGTGTTGGACTGAGTCTAACTGGGGAAGATACAGTGCTCAAATGTGAACTCTGGATTTTGTCTATAGCTGCTAACTTTGGACTTTCACCAGTAGCCAATCTTTGGTGCTCTTCATTCCTTTCACCTGCCTGTTTCTGTGTGTTTTGGGAATCTGATTTGAGATAGTTTATAACTGGGGTGGGCTGTGCATGCCTAGGTGTTATATCTGAGTCTGTCCTTTGAACTTTGTCAACCTCTACTACCACAGCATTGTGACTTTGTGTGTCCATCACTGGCTGCATGGTCTCTGTAGTGATGCCTAGCTCATGCCGCTTCAGGTGGCAATTTAGCGCAGCAGCGGTCTTACATACTTTATCGCACTGTGAGCAGGTATATCTAGTCAGTGGCCTTCTTCCCAAGCGAGCTGTACTCCCCTTTTCTAAGAACCTCCTGTTTAATGCACTGCTTGACTCCTCTAATTCTGTTGAATTTTCCTTGCATGATGACTCTGAATTACATGAAGCCGAGGTAGGCACAGGTTTGTTTTTTGGGTGACTGGTTCTCTGATGTTCCTCTAATTTTGTCTGAGAAGGGAAAGTAGCTCTGCAAAATAGGCACACAAATTCAAATAGATGTGTTAGTTCATGTTTGTCTCGCTTCCTTGAGCTGGAGAACCAGCGGCCACAAGATCCACATTCAGAAGCCTGGTCCCCAGACCAACGTTGTTTGATGGACGGGGAACATGTGTATTGAGAATTCAGAGTGGACTGGGATAAAGCTGTGGAGAAAGAAAGGTCACGCTTTCCAGGACCCCCCTTTTCTTCCTCCTTTTCTTCTGTTGTTGCAGGAACACAAGAAGGTTGAGTGTCTTCTTTGATCTCCTTCTGAGGAAGAACTTCTTTTTCCTCCTCTTTTACTTCATCTTTTTCTTCTTCCTCTAAACCATTCTCCTCTTTGTTCACATCATTCATTAGTCTTTCTGCCCTCTTCATCAGCCGCAGTGATCGTTTGTAGTGCATTTTCCGCTGCCAGCTCTTGATCTTCTGCATATGCAAAGCCTTTCTCTTGGGCTTATATGAATAATAGGGTCTCCATAGGTTGTCTTCTCCATCATGATCATTCCTGTCCTCTCTGACTTCTTGTCGGAAGAAATACTTCCTCACCTTGCCTGGCAGTTTAGAGTCTCTTTCTTCCTGGCTGGAACTGCGATGACCATGGTGTTTGTGGTGGTGGTGATGGGTGTGCCGTGGTTCTCTCTGGTCTCCATGTAGAAAGTTGCCCTTTTTGTCTTTATTTTGTGGACTTTTGTCTCGCATGAGGTCTGTCTCAGATATACTCCTTTTAACAATAGCTTCTTCCCCTATACGAACAGTGATCTGACAAAGAGGCCCACTCCCTTTGACCTCTGAACCCACAGATATGGGAACCACCTTGTTTGACTCACTCTTGTTATGAGCTTTTCGTCCCTTGTGAATCTTTTCTGTTAGCTGTTGGATTTTTGAGATGTCTGTCCGTGTGCTGGTGGCGTCCCACTTACTATGGGCATGTGTGTGATCTTTTTGTGTATGCTTTTTAAGAGTTTTTTGCAAAGTCTTATCCACTGCATGACTGTTCTCAGAAGGACATTTTCCATCCCCAGAGGGTGTCTTATCTCTTTGAACAATGACAGAGGATGGGAGTGCTGTACTATGCATAATGACAGAGGGTTTGCTATGTCCAAATGTAATGACAGAAGAAACTGCTGTCTCTGGGCTTTTGACATTTTTGGCTTTGACGCTGCTGTTGCCAGAGAGATGTAAATCTGACCTGTCCTTCTCAATGACCTCTGCTGGTACCTCTGACTGGACTGTTGCCAACTTCCTGCACTGCTCTGTGTCCATCTTCATCAAGAAACTCTCAGGATCTGGCTTAATCTCTTGGGGGTGAATGTCCTTAAGGAAGGAGTCCAGTTTACTGGGGTCCAGACTTGGAGGGAGGTTGCAACCTAGAGGCAACGGCAAGGTAGCTGATGGGTCAGGTTTGAGCAGTCCTTCAGCCAAAGCCTGGTTGTATGTCTTATAGGGTCTTTTTTGAGAGCGCATTGGTAGTAGGCGGTAGAGTTTAAGTGCATTAACCTTCTGCTTATAGCCCCCATTGGCTGTCTTCTCACTTGAGATAAGGCCAGGACTAATGCCATGGAATGCCTTCTGGTGTGTCTTGAGGTTGTAATAGGTAGGAAAGGCCTCCCAGCAAAATATGCACTGGTATCGCCTTTCACCAGTGTGCCACACCTCATGTTTGGTGCGGTACTCTGCAAGAGCAAAAACCTTGTCACAATAGTGGCATGGGTACTTCCGACGCCATGAGTGCACATTAGAGTGGCGCTTCAGACTTGATAGAGTCATGTAGGAACGTTCGCACACTGAGCAGAAGTAAATGATATGTCCATCAACAATCTTCACAAAGTGATCCTCATCCCTGAGGGCATCACTGTGAGACATTGCCCTGGCATGATGTCCTTGGAGGCCTCGTCCTTTCTTTATGGGTCGCCCAGGTCCTGTTTCTTGTCCAAGCTGTTCCGGCTCTGTTGCCTCATTTGCTTTCCCCACATTCCCCTCCTCCAATGGTTCCTGTTTGGGCTGGATGGAAAAAGCTGGCAGTGCTTGCCGACAGGTGGCCTCATGGGATTGCAGTCTTTTATTATGGATAAAGGCTTTGCCACAATGGCGGCAGCTGAGAAGTCGTCCACCCCGATGAAGACGCATGTGCACAGTGAGGGACGAGGCGGTGCTGAACAGACGGTGGCATACTCCACACAGCAGCTCTGGTTTTGGCACTGCTTGATAGGAGTCATGGAAAGATGGAGGAGGGAGGGTCAATGGAGAGACAGAAGGTGGTGAAAGAGGAGGAGGGCTTGATGAAGATGATGGTGGATTTATACTGGGAAGAGGGAGGCTCAGTTCCACATGTAGGCTGTTTCCTTTACGTTTTTTGCCTTTTGCACTTTCCACGTTCTTTGTGACCTGACCTTGGTAGGCTCTTGCACTCAGGTTGAACAAGATATGCGCAGTCTCTGTTGTTGAGTGTTCTGGGTAGTCATTAGGCAGACTAGGTCCAGGTGTCTCCCTTGAGTAGTCCATTTTAGCAGATGTGTGCAATGCAGATGTTGGAAAGTGGGGGCCACTACCAGCCACAGAAAAGGACATAGTGGATTTGCAGTTCTTACTGACAGGTGCAGTCAAATCAATAGGGAGAGTGGAGGAGGAAGAGCAAGATAGGTAGTCTGATTTTGATCCTTTGGACATTGGCTTGCCTCTGTGACTTTCCTCCTTCCATGCAGTGCTATTTGAAGCATCTCTATCAAATGAAGAAGAAGGAGGATTGATAATTGGACAGTGCTTTTGTGCAGAGAAACCAGGCAGTCCAGTGCTGATAGGAAAACTGAGAGAAATCCTTGTTGTTTTGGTACCATCCACTTCATCTTTCCCTTCTCCCATCCTGTTGCCTTTTATCTGTTTATTTCTGTGTTTCATTTGAGTCTTTTCCTTTAGTCCTTTGAGACACTTTTTCGGGCCACCCACTTCAAACAGATCCTTAAGGAAGCAAGATGCGTAAATGCAGTTCAGCAAGTTCAGAAGTACTGAACAGAGTGAGGTAAAAGTTAGAACAGTGTCCACCACTGGAATGGAAGATTGGCAGGCATTCAGGGAAAGAGCAGAGTCAGTTGAAGAAAAGCTCAGTCCTTGAATGTGGATGTTGTATACAGCGATGATTCTTGGATAGATGTAAAATGGACTCTTCTTATAGATTGAAGCAGGGCCAGCCAGGTGCTGTTCATTTAGCTCCAAGGGTATGACGCTGATGTGAAGGGGGTGCCAGCCGTCCATTCTGGACACCATGACCCCACCCCCAAACCTGAAAAACAGACAGAAAAGTGTTTAAATAAGTTTGTATGCCAGTATATGTCGAAGGCACAAAGATGATGGAAGCATTGTGTCTCAAAAACCAAACTTATCCATGAAAAATGTCATTAAACAGCATAAAACCTGTCTTTAAATGAAAATAAAAATAGACAGCACCAGTTTTAGTTTTAGTCATCCTCATTGCAAATTTCAGCATTACAAAGTTGGAAAGAATGTTTTCACTTCTTTTTCTTGAACAGGGAAAGATTTTTTTTATTTCCCAGCTTAAAAACTTTTGATGGTATATTTCTATAAACATGTGCATGGCAGCAATTATTAACGATTTAACAGAGAATGGTAGAGGATCGGGGGCATCCTCGATCAGTGATCCCTCTAATCCACATTCTGAATATATCACTCAAGCTAGAAATGCAAAAAAGTTCAATAACCATTTGGGAAGGCTTTTCTAACATATTATCTCATGCATTTCACCAAGATGTTCATCAAAATATACATGTTAGCTAAGTAAATAAGATCTTCTAATATATTTAAATAAGGATGTACACTTTATTTAAGTATTTGCAATTATGCTACACATGAAAAATCCCCAGTCATGGTTTTCTGCCTGTGTTTTAGCCAGGCAGGCAGGCCTCTGTAAAATTCCACAAGCAGCCCTGAACACACTGAAACTAGGTCAGCACTGTTATTGCAGAGCAAGAGAGCGGGAGAGACAGAGAGAGGCGGTGAAAAAGAGCCAGGCCAGAGACAGGAACAGCCAAACACATAGACACATGCGTGCACATGCACATGCGCGCACACACACACACACGCACATTAACAGGGACAAGCACACACAAGCACATACTCTCTACCACAGACACTGCACACACCTAGCACATTTGCAAGGTGCATACCAACTGGTTTGCCTGTAAGCAAGCCACCCGACAGGTAGCGTCACCAGAACACCACAAACATAGCCACTGACTGTGCAAAGGAAGTGCCAAAACATAGGGCTGTAATTTTAGATGTTACATAATCTACAGTGACAGGAAGTGCTCAAGAAGCAGTAAATCTTTGATGTTTATCAGTTGTATCAATTATATACATTAAACTGTGAATATTATGGAATAAGTGACCAACAATGCACCTGCTTCAATCAGTGTGAGGATGACAGCTTAAGAATAGGGAAAAAATGCTTACAAGGGGTTCCACATGTCAAAATTTGTTTTGTGCTATGGATGAGGAAATGCATCTGTCCCTGTTTCCGTCACCCTTTGTGCATGACGCACACACTGCTTCTCAACAAGCCATCCTTAGCTCAAGAGGCTGGCCAAGCGTGACAGGGGCTTTACCGCCACCCTCCCTTTCATCCCCAGCACTCCAGCTCCCCCTCTACTTGAATATGCAACCGTCTGAAACAGTTAGAGAGACAAACATTCGACAGACTCTCTGTACCACCATCAGAAATGTCCTGAAAAAGTAATGGAGCAAAACAAATATTGATTTATGGTTCTCTATGTCTCTCTATGTTTGTTTGCATGTCATACGCAACTCATTACCAACTGACAGAATAGATTAGGAAAGAAGGGAATCTGTGAAGTGAAGTCATGTCTGTAAAGGAGAAGGCACACTAGATTATGCATCAATATACTGCTTGGTTAGATTATGCATCCTATATATTGCATGGAAGTATCCATCTTTTTAATTTACTCATTAGTAATGACAAAAGACAGAAAACAGAACACTCTGGAAAAGAGTAAACTATCAAGGACTTTGGTTTCCATCAGGCCTGCGACTCCGGACTGGGCAGAGCCGGACTGAGAAAAGCAGTCTCTGACTAGATCCTGAACTCTGATCAACCCCCTGGCCAAAAAACATGGCTGAGCCAGCCAGAGGGAAGGGGAGGAGAGGGGAAATGGTGGAAAGGAGTAGATCGGCAGTGAGGGGTGAGGAAGAACAGGGTGGCAGTGGGAGGTATGGGTGGGTTAAGAAGTGAAAGAGCTATCAAATCCCGTCCTATATCTTTAAGATGCTCAGACACTGACATGTATATCGATAGGCCATGCTCCTGTGGCTGTACCCATGGAAATTGCCATGCTTGACATGGTCTGCAAGTGACTCCCATAATTCTGTAACTGCAAAAGTGAAATGAAATGGATAAGAAGAATATCTTGCAGCTTGACAGGGAATCCCAATATACACTTCATGTCATCATGTTATAATGGAAATGCAACAAAGTTCATCATCCTTTGAGCGATGACCAGCTCAAATGCAACCAACCCCTGCCCCCCCACACCCACATGAATGCTTATAAAATGAGGAAACTGTTCACTCCTACATCACGATTCCTCCGAGTGCTTCGGCCCGTTTCATACGGGCTTTACTCAAAAAAAAAACTAATAAAAAAACAGGAACCTGGGGCACTTTTAAAGCATGCGTACATCCCGTAAAACGAAGAAAAAAAAGAAAAACATCGAACAGGGCTGTTTTATAATCTTATTTACCCCATCTGTACATTTACATATTCACATAGTAAAACTTGTACCATTTCAGTCATTTCCAACTAAACGTGCACATGCTATAAAACACTAAGTATCCAAATAACGAGTACTATAAAATCTGTAAAATGTATCTCCTTACAAAAAAAAATCTAATCTTATTTTCTGTTAAATCGGAGTGACTCATCGGCCGTGAAAAAGAACTGCGTGGTTGAGCCACGAGAGGAGAGGATAAGGGAGGCAGGCCTTGTTTAGCACTACACACACACACACACACACACACACACACACACACACACACAGTCGCACTTCCACATACGCACAGACACACTCACACAGGCATGCTCGTGCACACACAAACAGGACAACACTCCTCTTGTCTTGCTTCTCGTGACCTATGCAGAACCCAAACAATAACAACAACAACAACAGTCGATATGATAGCGGTGAAGAAGAAGAACATGGGAGCAGGAAGAAGAGAAGAATGAGAAAACAGAAAAGAGTCTGACGGTCTCTTCATTTCTCCGCCAGGCAAGCACACAACAAGACTACGTACCTCGAAAAACCTCCTGCTGCATCTCTGCTGCGATCTCTTCTCTCTCTCTCTCTCTCTCTCTCTCTCTCTCTCTCTCTCGCCCTCCCTTGTTCTGTGTGTATGCTTGTCTGCGCCTGTGTGTATGTGTGTGCGAGTGTGAGTGTGATTGTGATTGTGTGTGTGTGTCTGTGTGTGTGTGTGTGTGCGCATGAACGAGAGAACGCAGGCAGCACACACAGGCAGCACTATGTAGAGACGGAGGGCAGGGACGACTCTCGCACTCCCGAATCTCCCCCTCCTTCTCCCCTTCTTTTCTCTCTCGCCTACTCTCTCGCCACACACTCTTTCTCCCTCTTGCACTTCACTTTGACTCGGACACACGATTCCAGGGTGTTCCTTCTTTCCCCTCGTTTCACCAACTATCCCACCGTTTTTTCCCCCTTTATCACCCACCCCTCTCTCATCATTTTAATTCCAATCCCCCTCCACCACCACCCTTTTTTTTGTATTGTTCTTCAAACACGCACACTCATGCACTCGCTGTAGCCCATATTACACAAAGCCGGGTGATAGCATAGCAAGCGAATGAGCAAGGGAGGGAGAAAGAGAGAGGGAGAGCAAGAGGACGCCATTTAAGCAGTTTGTTACGAGCACTGCCAGTCCCCAAAATGGCTGAAAACAAACAGGAGCCATGCCAACAGGAAAAAAAAACTGGGCACAGAATAGAGGGAAAGGAGATAAAGAGTAAAAGAAGAGAGGAGTGGAGAGAGAGAGAGAGAGAGAAGACAATACTTTGCTGAAAGCAAAACTCTTTAAATGAACTGGAGTAGTTGAAAGGAAAGAGAGATCAAAGTGTGAACGTGTGGACATGCTCTTTGTTTTCCATTTTCTTCTGCGTTTACTGCCGTCCATAAAGAGCTGGAGGTTTATGGTGAGTGGCTCTGAAAGAGTCGAGTAAACATTTTGAAGTTCCTGCAGGAGTGGGTGCAGGTCAGAGTCTGGGACTGGTGATCTGTGGAAAACACACACACACATATACAGTACAGGCCAAAAGTTTGGACACACCTTCTCATTCAATGCGTTTTCTTTATTTTCATGACTATTTACA